>RJWJ010002084.1:77930-109760 GCA_004363605.1 Indri indri | reverse complement strand
GCTTTCTCTCTGCCACTCCCATGGTTCCTGGTCCACAGTGGATGCTTGAGCTCCAGCCATCGCGTCCACATTCCAGCCAGCAGGGAGGAGGAAGGGATAAGAAAGGGGCCTCTCCCTTCTTTGTATGCAGTATTTTCCAGAATTTGCATATAGCACTTCTGCTGGCCATTGGCCAGCATTTAGTCACACGGCCACACCTAGAGAGAAGGAGGCCGAGAAATGCAGTCTTTATTCAAGGCAGGGAAGGAAAGTGATTAAGAACTGGGGGCTCTCTTATGAAGGAATAGGGAAGAACGAACACTAAGGAGCCAGCCTCAGCTTCTGCCACACTGTTCCTGGGATTCGATTGCCCCAGGCAGAGGTGGGGCCTGCGGGTGCCATGTGAAACCCAGGGACGGTAGATTTTAGTAACTTGGATTCTGCTCTACTGAGCCAAAAAAAATTGGCTGGTGGGCTGGGTCGCATCCTTTGTTGTTCTGTGACCCTGACGGAGGCCGAATGAACGAGAGTAATGAATCTGGTGTAAGGGAGAGAGGACCGGCCAGGGCCCCAGGGAGACGACATTTGGCCAAGCAGTCCACTGTGGCAGTTCCCAAAGGCCTTGGAGTCACTGTGAACTGGGGTTTAAGTCCCAGAACTGCTGTGTGGTCTTGGGAGAGTTACTAGAAGCCTCTATGTTCTCATCCACAGGACAGGTGGATTAGTATGCACTTGAGGCTGTTGGGCAGGATTGGGCGGGGATGTGTCTAATACATTATGGACATACAACGCCTGTACTGTGTATATGATATAACTATAATTACATATTAGAATTGGGTGGGGTAATGTATATAGCACATCATATGTATGCATTATATTATAATTATATAATTAGGTGGGGCGATGCATATAAAGTCTTTAGCCCAGAGCCAGGCAAGATGTAGTTGTTCAAGAAAGGGTGTCTATTTTTACAGCCGGTGACCTGGGAGCAAGCCCAGGCGCTGAGCTGTGAGCCTGCCCTTTGGAGGCTTCTGGGTTGGGGCGGCCTTGGGGGCTGCCCCGGGGCGCCCTGGCCCGTTCTGTCACCTGCTTGCTTCCTGGGCTCGCCGTCTGCCCACGCTTCCTCCCCAGCCCTTCCTCGGTGGAAAGAGCCCTCGTGTCACCGCCCCTGAGAATCGTGGTTTGACGTCCGTCCCTGGTTAAGGAAAGCGCGAGAGCCGTCCAGACGGGATGGCATAAGAGGAGATCCGCGACGGTGGCGGCTGAGAGCGGGGTCGGGAGTCCGGAGGGCAGACACTTTGGAAGCGACTACATTGCAGGATGCGGGAAGGTTTTTCCGGAGGGACGCGGGGCTCCAGCCCGTCCGGGCCTGCGCAACCCACGCCGCGGCGTGCCCGGCGTCCCGCGCTCTGTCCGCGGGTCGGTCCAAGTCCACCCCTTCAATAGGACTTCAGGACACCCCGACCCGGTGTCCCTGCGCCGCGCAGGCCTCTCTCCGACCCCACGTGGCTGTCGGGATTCCCGCGGTGGCCCCAGAGCGCCCACGCCCCGCGTCCCCGCCAGGTCACGCAGCCACCTGTGCACCGCAGACCGCGGCCGCCCCGTGTGCCCGCGTCCCCCCGCTGGCACTCCCTGTCCCCCGACCTTAGGGGCCTCCCCGGCCTCCCCTGCGGCCCTCGCCACCTCCTTCCCCGCTGCGGACAGACGGGCCCCAGGAACGCGCCGATCTCCCTCCCCAGGTGCCGGGGCTGGGTCCTCTGCCGCGACTCCCCCCCTGTCCGGCAGTTCCGACCGGGGTCCGGGCTCCAGCAGGGGCCGGTTCCGCAGCGCCCTCCCGCGAACTCCAGCTGGCGCCCTCCGAGCGGAGCAGACCGGTTTCGTGCCTGGGAGGACCCCCGCGCAGTGAAGGCCCGCGTGGGGACACTCGGGCCGTGGGGACACTCGGGCCGTGAGGACACTGGGGCCGTGGGGACACTGAGGCCGTGGGGACACTCGGGCCGTGGGGACACTCGGGCCGTGAGGACACTTGGGCCGTGGGGACACTGAGGCCGTGGGGACACTCGGGCCGTGGGGACACTCGGGCCGTGAGGACACTTGGGCCGTGGGGACACCGAGGCCGTGGGGACACTCGGGCCGTGGGGACACTCGGGCCATGAGGACACTTGGGCCGTGGGGACACTGAGGCCGTGGGGACACTCGGGCCGTGGGGACACTCGGGCCGTGAGGACCCTTGCGCCGTGGGGACACTGAGGCCGTGGGGACACCGAGGCCGTGGGGACACTCGGGCCGCCGTGTCCCAGCCTCCCGGCCTCCGCGCGCGGGTGCGGTGGGAGCCTCGCTTGGTGGGCGCCGGTCCGCACACCCGAATGGGCTTCACGTGCCCGCGCATCCTTCCCGATTTCTGTTAATTTTTCGCTTCCCGGACTCTCCTGGGCGCGGCTCGTCCGACCTCTCCTTCGTTCTCGCTTCAGAAGGCCCGGTCGCTTCTGCCAAATCGAAGTTGGGTTCAGTTCACCTTGGGCTGTTTTCCCTGTCGCAGTGGTATATTGCGGATTAAAACCGGGCCCGACCACTCCTAGTATCTGCTTTGTTCATGTGTCGACACGCCCTGAGCAAACGCCCTTACCGCCGTCGCCATCGCCTGCGCATCCGTCACGCCGGTCCCCTGTGGATGCGTTCGTCCATCCGGCCCTTCGTTCAGCCAGTTTTGAATGAATTTTTTGTGTGTCAGCTGTAAGAGGCAGGATTCCGATACCTCCTCCTGCTTGAGTGTGGGCTGCTGCAACAAAACACCGTTGGCTGGGGCCGACACAGACATTTAGTTCTCACGGTCCTGGAGGCTGGAAGTCCGAGATCAGGGTGCAGCAGGGTCGAGGTCTGCCCAGGGCCTCCTTCTGGGGTGCGGACTGCGACTTCTCCTTGTATCCCACGTGGTGGAGGGAGGGCCAGTGAGCTCTCTGGGGTCCCTTTGGTAAGGACACTAAGCCCGTTCATGAGGGCTCCCCACCCATCACCTTACAAAGGCGTTAGGAGTTAGGATTTCAACATATGGATTTTGAGGGGACGCAAACGTTCAATCCATTTGGAAGCTTCCTTTGGATTGGACTCAGTGTTTCTCCTCCGCGATCCTATAGGACTGTGCTCGCATTATATGCTGACTACACTGTCCCAGCAGATAGTTGTCTATAAAGTGGAGCACGTTGTGTTTGTGTGAGAAAGTGTGTGTGTGTGAGTGTGTGTGTGTGTGTGTGTGTGTGCCCCACAGTGTCCAACTCAATAAAAGATTATTGAATGAAAAATGAAAGAAAGCTACTATGGGGTTGATCTACTGAAAACAGCCTAGCAAAATCTCCAGAGAACTGATTCGCTTTGCATTTTTAAGCCCTGAAATACAAAGTCATCTGGGAACATTCTTAAAGGCACGGCATATTATTTAGTTGCCTGGGGGCTCTGAGGAGAGGGTTCTTACAGTTATAGAGGAGCTATATTTAGCAAGCCTGTTGATCTGTTGTCGAAAGATTGTTTCCTTTTGGTAATGAAAGTATGCGGTGCAGTATCTGTCTTACCTTAAGAACAACCATGTAATGATTAAAAAGAATAACCTTCATGCTCCTGGAGACGGTGCTAAACCAGCTCTGCCGAATGCAGCCGGTGCATGCCTGTGGTTATATTTAGAGTCAGATGTAAGGGATGGAGAAGGGATGCCTTCTCCAATTCCTGGCAGACGTAAACTGGAGGCTCATTTTGCTTAGCAGGCCTCACGGTTCAAGGGCTCATTTCTGCGAGGCACCCAGTCAATGTGAGAGCTGCGTGCTCACAGCAAGAAGAGGTCCAGCTATGTGGATGACATTTGGCAAGGTGGACACATCGTTGTCCCAACACAGGCTGACCAGGACGGCTGGTTCTGAGTCAGGGAAGTGGGTTCTTTTCTGGGTGGTGATCTAATTGGATTACTTATATATTAATAGTTCCATCCAACATGAAAGAGGGTTACAGTGTGTAGTTATGAGGAGCAGGAAATGGAGGGTCCTAACTGTGGGGGGGGGGTGGGGGGCTTGTGAGTTACACATTGAAGCATTTTAAGGAGCTTTTCCAGGCATTGGGTGGAGTAGGGAAGCTCTAAACAAAAGGATTGGGGTTAATATTCTAGGATTATTCTAGGCATATGCCAGTAATATTCCAGGATTGAGTCTTGAGCAGTGTATCGTGGTGGTCGGAGCTTGGTTCAAAGTAGGCAAATCAAGGTTCAAATATCCACTTGCAGGCTGGTCGACTTGGGCACATGGACATCATGCCTCTAAACCTCAGTTTGCTAGTTTGAAAAATGGAGGTAAAATAGTAGTGATGGTGCCGGATGATGGTGAAAAATCGATGAGACGGGCAAGGACAGTGCTCAGCAAGTGAGTGTCTGACACATGGACTGGGGTCCGCTGTCCTCATCCTGCACTGTTTGAGCAGCTGTGAAGAAGTGCTATCGAGGTCCAGACTCGAGCTTTGGTTAGTTTGAAAGGAAGACACATATACACACTCACACACTCGCACTCTCATATACACACACACACGCAGAGCTGTCCTAAATGCTGGAAATTACCATTTGCATTAAAAGGACCTGGGCAGGAGAGTATTTGGAAGGCTCAGTGCAAAACTTTACAATTTTATGTTTAAAATTAAATCCTAGAAAGAACAGTGCAAACCCTTATTTTTCCTTATTAATTCAGTAGCCTGCTCCTCCTCCATTGTGGCAGCTCAGGGCTGGGAGGCGGGAAACTGTGGTCTGGCCACAGCTCTGGCATTAATCAGCTCCCCTGGGGCCAACCCCTCGGGCACCGAGGCCCCATCCCTGTACCCAGGTCATTGGCTTATTATGTTCAAGGTCCCTTCAAGCTCCCACATTCTGGGGCTTCCCAGCCTCCTGCTGGTCAGCCCAGTATTGTGGCATAAGGTAATTTTTTTTGATGCCTGCGTAATTCAGTTATCCTTAAAATAGTTTCCCTAAGCAGAGAGAAAGCAAACTAATTTTTATTTGCTTTTTCGGCATGAATAAATACTGACAAATGCTCAGAGGCCAATTTTGGTGATAGACTCAGCCATGTGTGCCAACTGCACATCGAGTCTGTAGAAAGGACTGAAACGCAGTGGCTGTTCTTTCCAGAACCGAATGGCTGGAAGAGAGAGGGAGGTGCGGAGCCAGCCGGGGAGACAGCTGTGCGAGTACCCTTCACCGAGGGCTCTGGTGACTTCCGGGAGGAAGTTGCTACAGAAACGTCTACAAAACGTTGTCAAGAGCAATCATTCACAGCACTAATTTTTCCAATTCCCCGACCTGCTCCTCTGCAGGGACTGTCACCTCTGCCTCACCTAAGCTGCCATTTTTGGGGGCCAGTCCAAGTCCTTGTCACGACCTAGAATCGTTCTACCTTTGACATCCTAATGAAAATGTGGGACCAGAGTGCTCTTCTCAGACCTGCCCCACTGTCCCCTGCCCTGCTGTGCTGGGGGGACTTTATTCAGACCTGCTTTCCTTGACCAACTTTCTCCTTCTCCCCTTCCTGGCTGACATTGTTCTGAGACTCCGTAACTTTTAAAATGCTGTCTGCTTGTTCCTGACCCAGCGGATAGTCCTGAGGCTGGATCTGTGGTCACTCGCTCCCTCTTCAGACGTGCTTCCCCGCAGCCTGATCTAGCTCGCCGAGTCTCACACCCAGGGCGTCTGAGCGATGATGCTGTGTGGCAGGCAGTGTACTAGATTCTAGGCACAAGACTCAGCAAAACAGACACGTCCCCACCCTTCTGGAATTTAGAATGCAATGAGGGAAACGGACATTATTCGTCACACCGAAAAATGTAACGAGACGGATGGGCGGAGTCTGCAAAGGATGGTAGTGCGAAACCCAGAACGGGGGGCTTGACTCAGTCCTATCTAGTCCCACATGCTTCCGATTCTATCTCTTGAATGTCTTTTTTCAAATTGTGCTAAAATACACGTAACATAAAATTGACCATCTGAACTATTTTCGGTGTACAGCTCGGTGGCGTTCAGTGCATTCACATTATTATGTGGTCATCGCCACCACCCATCTCCAGAGCTTCCTTATTTTCCCAAAATGAAGCTCTGCCCCCATTAGACGCTAAGTCCCCATTTCCCCCTCCTCCTGGCACCTGGCAGCCACCATGCTACTTTCTATCTCTATGAATTTGACTAGCCTGGGAACAACCTATGAATGGAATCATACAGTATTTGTCCCTCCGTGACTAGCTCATTTCACTTAGCATAAATATACTCAAGGTTCATCCATGTTGTAGCACTTTTCAGAATTTCCTTTCATTTCAAAGCTTGGTAATAGTCCATTGTGTGGCTAGACGACATTTTGCCCATCCATTCATCCATCGATGGGCGCTTGGGTTTTGGCTATTGTGAATAGAGCTGCTACGAACATGGGTGTACGAATAGCTCTTCCACTCACAGCTTTCAATTCTAGTGGGCATATAATCCAGAAGTAGAATTGCCGGATCATACGATAATTCCATCTTTAAGTTTTTGAGGAACCTCCGTGCTGTTCTCCACAGCAGGGCACCGTTTTACCTTCCACCCATGATGCACAGTGGTTCAGTTTCTTCACACCCTTTCCCACACTTGATATTTTCTGTTTTTTATTTTTCTGATAGTTGGCATCCTAATGGTGTGAGGTAGCATGCTTTAGTCTTTTTATGAAAAAATTTCTTTTGACACGTGTGTTTCAATTATGCATATTTCCAAGAACTTCTCCTCTCGCTAAACAATTCTTAGGTCTTAGAGGTAGCCCTTTGGTCTCCCGAAGTGGGGAAGTGTTCGAGCTAAGCAGGGATGGCCTGGCCTCCTTAGGTGTCTGGACACACACTCTCCCCGCCTGCCCGCCCCCAGCACCATACCAGGCCACTGGCGGTGAGGAGAAGCACATCTCCTTGGATGGATGCACGCCCTCTCTTCTGGTGCTCCTTGGAGGAGGCTGATCTTGGGCAATGTGGGACACACATGAGAGACAGATGGGGGTGGTCACAGTCTTTGAGTGTGGTCTAGCCTCGGACTTTATTTTGTGTGAAAGGAGGAGCCAGCTGAGGCTTTGGGTTAAGTTCAGGGAACTTCCACACTGACAGGGAGATGAGTTGGAGGTGGCCGTGGTGACCCAGGGGAGGGGGGAGGGACCCTGCCTAGAGACGACCCAACAAAGAGCCGATGGGTACCGGAGGAAGTCAGGAGGGTTTTGGGCCTCGTGGCTGTCCAGACACTGCAGCGAGGATGATAAGGAGAGGTCCACGCTGGCTTGGACAATTGGGTTAATGGTGGTGCTTTGAGTCTGGACAAAATATTTCAAAATGCAAACCGATTTTGTGGGAAATGTATCAAGCCACTTTTGGGTAGAAATCTCATATTTAGTTGGAAGACCTTTTACCACTGTAGGTGGAGATAATGAAGGCAGCACAAGGAGGCCTTCCAGGATGTGAAATCACTCTTCACTTTGCCCATGTGGTGTGGGGAGGGGATTCCTGCTGTCTCTCCCAGAGGAGGCTGCCCTGACATGCTCACCCCATGGCTGGGGGAACAGTGCCATGCCAGCCTGCGGGGTGTCCCACCCCATAAGGCCTGAGACCTTCTCCTCAGCTGCTCTGATCCCTCCATCAGAAGGACCAGAATTAAATACCTATGGCCTTCCTTGGACATGCCAACTTCATGTTTCCATCCCGCAGGCAGTTTCGAGCACACACTTGATTCCTAGAGGCAAGGAAAGATACAAAGATGAGTGAGAAATCATTTCTACTCTGGACAAGTTCATAGTCTAATCACAAAGACAAATGCTCTATTATAACTTCTGCAGTGACTCAATTGTAATATGCAATCAGCCCTGGTGTCTGCTGGGGACTGGTTCCAAGACCCTCCCTCCACCGTATCAAAATTCATGGATGCTCAAGTCCCTGATGTAAAATGGCTCAGTAGAGATAACCTATGCACACCTCCGGATTACTTATAATCCAGAGGTAAATGCTATGTAGTTATTATACTGTATTGTTTAGAGAATAATCACAGAAAAAAGTCTGTACATGTTTACTACAGACACAGTTTTTTCCTTTTTAAAGTTTTCCATCTTCGCTTGGTTGAATCCATGGATACGGAGGGCTGGCTGTGCTGTAGGAGACAATTTTGCCTTGGAGTGCCAGAACTGTAGTGACCAGTCTCCAGGAGTCGTGACAGCCGAGCTCAGTTAAGTGGATGTTTTCCAAGTGAGGAAGATGGAAGGCATCTGGCAGAGGGCACCTGTAAGAACCTGGGGGTACCTTCATGTAGGCCAGACACAGGGGATAGCACAGAGCTGTGTGGCTGGAGCCCAGGGTACTGGGAGGGTGGGACAGAGTCAGAAATGATGCAGGTGAGATATTAATAGATGGGGCTAGGTGAGGAAGTGCTTGTATGTTTTGCTAAAGAGTTTGGACTTTCTCTAGAAGACACTGGGGGCCACTGCAGGCTTTAAGCCCAGGAGTGGTATGGTGCTATGTGTCTGCGGGCCCACAGTTTCTCCCTGTCATCTGGAGGCAGCTGGAGACCTTAACCAGAGAGCCTCTGCTTCCGCTGTGCACTCTCTCTCTCTGCCCCATTCACCATCCATAAAATGGTTATTGGGAACAATAACTTCATGCTGCCTGTAACTTACTTGAAAAACTGTAAGTGCTGTCTAAAAATGATCGTTATTCTTAGTAAAGGAATTTCAGTGGCAATTGCCTAATTGCAAGCATGGCTGGATCCTTGCCCCCTGCAATTAGCTAACTGCAGGTACAAATAGTTGCAAGAACAATTTTGTACCCAGGCGCAAGTTTTCAGAATGTGCAAAACAGAGTGTGCAGAAAAATGAGGCCAAGTTAAGTTTCTTTAAAGTTTGCCCTGAATATTTGATAATGCCCAGCCTGAGGGAATGTTATTTTCCTTCCAGTTATTTATATATTGTTTAAGATGTATTCCTATTTATTTCTCAATTTCAGAGGCGTCTCACTGTTGGGAAATTCTGAAGCTCCAAAGCCTGCCTGGAGGCAGGGTCTGCAACCAGGGGAGAGGTCTGCTACCTGGGCATCAGGCTGAGAAGGGCTGGCCCCATGGGAATGAAACGATCAATGCCATCCCTCCCCCAGGAATTCTGTGTTGGGGGTGGGGTGGCGGATGCAGTGGTGTGCTAGCAAGTGATTACCAGCCGGTTCTCGGAACATGGTTCCAGTATAAATGTTAGTTGATATTTTGTTTACCATTAACAAGTAAGACAAAAGTGAAACAATGAAAACATGATGTGAGCAACTTCATTGCTGAAGCCAACAGTAGTTCTCAAATTCCGGAGCAATATTTCCACATTCATTTTGTGCTATTCACAATGTAATGTCTATAGACAAGACACATTTTAAAATTTAATCTGCCAATCTATTAATAGTTTAATAGCATGATCTAGTAACATTTTCTCTATTACTTTCTTAAGTCTAGACAATTGACAAAATAATAAATGAAGCCCTAATTTACGGTGTCGGCCAATTTCCATGGTGTAAATACTCCCCCACACAAGTGATTTCAAACGGCCAGTTGTTTCACAGCCAGTTCACAGATTCTTGAAAAGGTAACAATTGGCTCTCACAACGTGGCGTGAGCTGGTTTCAGAATACCACTGGTGCTGGTAGAACGTAAAGAAAACTGTGGGAGCCAGAGGCAGATCGTACTTTAGTTTCCAGGATTTGAAAGAAGCATGGAATTTGGAGCAAAAGAGAAGTGTTGTGGGAAGCATATAGGGGAAGAAAATAACTACATATACAAGGGCATGTGGAGGGAGAACCATTCCCCTCTGTAAGCCACAATCAAATATATGAAAACAGAAAAGAGGGAAGTGCGGAATGGCATAGACCGCAGGGGTAGCAAGATGCAGAGAGGTTCAGCCATTTGACAGCTCTTCTAGGGCCATAGGTTCCAAAGTTTCCAGTATGTTTGACGGATGTTAATTCTCTTAATAACCCGGGGAGGTACTGGTATATATATTAATATGTATGTTACAAATATATGTTTGTATATATGTTTTTATATATATGTTGTTTTTGTTTTTGTTTTTAGAGACAGAGTCTCACTGTGCTGCCCAGGCTGGAGTGCAGTGGTGTGATCATAGCTCACTGCGGCAGCCTGCCGAGTAGCTGGGAACATAGGTGAGCACCACCACAGCTGGCTAATTAAAAAAAATATTTTTTTGTAGAGACGGGGTCTCGCTGTGTTGCCTGGGCTGGTCTTAAACTCCTGGGCTCAAGTGGCCCTCCCACCTTGGCCTCCCAAAGTGCTGGGATTACAGGCATGAGGCACCTGGCCCGGCCGTCTTTTGTATTTTGAAGACGAGAAAATAGAGGAGCACAGGGTCATGTTGTTTGAGCCGAGGTTGCAGAATCAAACAAAGTTAGAGATGAGAAGAGATTATTTTATCCTATTTTAGGCACTCTTTGTTAATAGGAACAAAACAAAAACCCACCCAGTAATCAAAGCACTGCAGAAGGCTTAGTGAGGTTGAAAAACATTTAATTTGTGGGAACCCCATTAGATGTGCTGGTGTGCAGGGCAGGAACGTGTTACACGCAGGCAGCTGTTGCAGCCGTCCAGGGATGACGTGAGCAGCGTCTGGACCAGACTGGTGCGGGCTCCTTGCTCTCAGTGGGGCAAGGGAATGCTTCCCGGGGCTTCGTGTTTCCTCCTACCTCATGTTTCAGTTCATCTGCCAATCGGCCAAGCCCTCCGTAATCGAGGCCCACCGTGTAGCTCTAAGCTAAGGTGCACAAGCTTCTCGGTGGATACCGACACTCCAAGAACCTTCTCGCCGTCCCACAGTCGGGCTGGGCTCAGCCCCACGTGGCACACACCCGCAGCCGCAGTGGAAGGAGCTTTGCGCATAGCGCCGTGCTAAGGGCCTCACATGCATCATCCCAGGCATCTTCGCACGCACAATTTGAGGCTGCCTCTATCATTCTCCCCTTTTATAGAGGAAACGGAGGCAGGGGCATCTGAGGCACTTACTGGAGTCCGTGTGGTTAGTAAGCTGTGGCGAGCACCGTAGCAAGACTGATGCTCACGGGTGGGCTCACAGCCTGCAGCCCACGCCCTTCTGCTCACGCCATTTCTTTCCTAGTCACCTTCCCTTGTATTCCGAGCCTGTCCCTCTTGTACACTCCCAAGTGCTGGAGACCCTCGCCTGTCTTCCATGTAAGCCACCTCTTCTGGCTTATTTTAGAAATTGGTCTAAAATCTACAATTTGTCATCCGAGTGTGTCCTTTCTTGCCTGATATAGTATCCCACGTATTGTTTTTCCAACAAAACTCTAAGCTCTTCAGGGAAAACAAGCACGTCTTCTGCTCGGTGTTCGCTTCCCGTGGTGTCTCTCCAGTTGGGGCCTGAGGGGAATACTCGACAAACGTGTGTTGAGGGATTGCTCCAGTCTCTGTTCTCACCTGTAGCACCGGGCGCCAAACTTCAACGCACAGAGGAAAGACGCTCCCTCCCTCAAAGAACGCCAAACTCCAGCGATCAGTACCAGAAAAGTGCGGTTCTGGGGGAGCCCGGATGAGGAGAGTTCTCTGGGAACGGCTCTCTGACAAGGTCACTCCTGAGCCAGCCCAGTCCTGAGGGATGAGAGGAAACCGGAGCTCACTGGCAGGGTGGGGAGGGCGGGCGCACAGAGCAGTTGTGAAACCCAATACCCTGGGCATTTGCCCACGTCTGTCTCTCTCGATTTGACTTTCAACTAGGATACTTTAAGTTACATTTAACACCTACCTCTGCTTTCTCTATATTATATTCATTAAAGTGTGAGGTCTATTTACTTGAGGGCAGGGCCAGTGGTGAGTCGGGGACTGCGCAGGCATGCGGTGACAGGTGGCTGCTCAGGTGTGGGGGCGGGTTTGGGCTACTTCTCCGAGGTGGGAAGAGAAGGGTTAGAGAGCCCACTGTGGGGTCGGTGACGCCCACTCTTTCCTCCAGGGTCAGGGGTCTCTCCCGTCTCTGCCACCCTGCACGTGCGATGTGGGAGAGACCGTTGCTCCTGTCCCTGCGCACTTTCTGTTGCTGGCAGGGAGCTGGCCAGAGGGGCAAGACAGCCTCACCCTCTGTTCCACGCCAAGCATACCCTGGGGTGTGTCCAGCTTCCGTGACACGGTGGAAAGGAGACTTGGAGGGGAGGTTTGACAGTAAACACTTCGTCGGAACGTTCTGATTTCCTCTGATCCGTTATGTCCCTTGGCTCTATTGACCACTTGTTGCCAAAGCCAGCACTTCCTGGACAGAAGACGCTGGAAGGAGCTGTGGGGAAGATTGACAGGTGTACCTGGTTTTTACTTCCATGAAACTGACTCAACTAGAATATTCTAGTCTTCCCTTCTCTTTCCTGGAAAAACACATACACCCCCATCTACCCCATGCCCATAGACTGGCACACAGAGTAGAAAAAAGGAAGGAGGGCTGCTCAAATATTTTGGACTTAATTCAGTGGAATTAACTTGATTCTTAATTCATTCTATTTGCCTAACTTCATCGACTAGAACAACATGGGTCTCTTCCCCCTGAGGGAAGAAGAGAGGTGTAGGAAGCTGGGAAGAGCTCCAGAGTATCACGGCCACCCATCCCCTCTCTGCATGTGCAAGACTCAGACTGTGGGTCCCTGCACCTCATCGGATTCTAGGACAGGGAAGCAAAGTCTAGATTGAACCCTCAGGGCGCCAGGCCCAGATCAGAGCTTCATTAGAACATTCCTGTCTCACGTCCACTCTTGGTGAAGACATTTCAGGGCTAATGCCGTTGTTAAGTAATAAGCTGCTGGAAAAATTCAAATTGGCATTGAAGAAGCCTGGTATAACCCATCTTTTCATTTAGTATAACTTTTCTGCACGCGGCAGATATGCAAAAATAAATTATATTCCGCCAATGTGAAATTCATTTGTATTTGGTTTGATTTTTAAGATTTCTGAATTCAAGAATGAAGAAGCATAGATCAGGGAAGGCACAGAGGTTTCAGTTTAGTTGACAGCTCAGAGGGATGGGCAGGGGTTTCCTGGAAGGCTGAGGGGCAAGCTCGACTTGGAGGGAGGGGGTGCCACTGCTTTTTAGAGGAGAGAAGGGGTGCTGGTGTCTCGTACCTACCGACCCTGGGCAGGACAGCTGAGAGTGAGAGCGTGTGTGAGGGTGAGTGTGCGTGTGTGCGTGTATTTTGTAGGTGATGGTTCCCATCTCCCCTAAGCTCTTCCTGGACCTTCCTAATAGAATCCCCCTTTGCGAGGTTCACTGCCTTCCATGTTATACAGTGTAGAAGGAAGAAGGATTTTGGCTAATTCCACGTTAGGTACAGAAACACCACGAACTCTGTCTCCATGCCTTATAAGCAAAAAGCAGTTGCTAATTTTCTCAATGCATGTGTGAAGAACCTCTCCTGTGAGCCCTTTCTGTGCAGGGCAGTGTGGGGCCGGCCATCTCTGTGCAGAAACGAGGCCAGGAAGAGGCAAGCTTACAAAGGGAGCCGGGGATCGGGCTCCTGACCCGTCTGCTGGGGCTCGCTGCCTTTCTCCCAATCGCCAGCGGAGGGACATCGGCATTTGCCCCTTATGCTCAGACAGGCCAGAGAGATGTTTTTTTCCTATATAATTTTAAAAACAATCAATGCCCAGAGTAGACTTGGGGAAATCCTGTTTGATACTTCATCCTTAATGACTTTAAAACAAATCTGCTTTTATCTTTAAAAAATTCCTTTCAGTTAAACTTGTTATGGAAGCCTTTATTGCTTAGTCTATTTACAGCGGTAGTTTTTATAGAGGCCCTTATTTTCAAAGAAATGCACACCGCGTATTTACCTGATGGGCCAGACAATGACTAAGGAGCAAATTACATAAAGATCATTACACGGACTTAGCATGTATTCTAGTCCCGTGACTCACAGGGCGACTTGTTTGTGTTGCAGTCATGGGCAGAGGTGTTTTATAAAAACATTTGGCAGAGCAAGAATTGTGAAAGAATGCCAGTCATCGAAAACCTCTGCCAAAAAGGGATGCTTTTAAGGCTAGAGACAATGCCATTGAAGTCAGAGGCGTGCCAGAAAACGCCAAGGAACTTTCCACGGCTGAACTGCCTCAGCACGGCCCCTTCCCCATTAGGAGAGCTAATTCCAGGCTTAAACAGAAACCACTACTTCAGAAATATCCCAACTTCTCACAAAGCTCCTGCAAGTCTAGGTTGGGTGAGATAACAGCGTTCACAATGGTTATGCCCGGTTAGGAGGCCAGGCTGGGATGCTGAGGAAGCCGTGTATAAAAGGGTGATGGTTTTTAATAAGAGCTGGTGCAATTTTTTAAATTGTGGTAAAATACACAAAACAAAATTTCCCATTTAACCATTAAATGTACAGTTCAGTGGCATTGAGTACAGCCACGCTATTGCACAACCATCGTCGCCATCCACGCCCGGAACTCATCTTACAGAAAGGAAACTCTACCCATTAAACAACAACCCCCTCCCCCAGGTCTTGGCAGCCACCATTCTGCTTTCTGTCAATATGATTTGACTATTCTAGTACCTCATGCGAATGGACTCGTATGGTATTTGTCGTTTCGTGGCTGGCTTATTTCGCTGGGCGTAATGTCCCCCAGGTTCATCCCTACTGTAGCCTGTGTCAGAATTTCCTTCCTTTTTAAGGCTGAAGAGTGTTTCATTGTACAGATAGACCACAATTTGCTTATATCCATTGGTGGACACGTGGGTTTCCCGGGGGGATATTTCTAGTCTTTATTTTCTCTCAACGGTCGAATGCAGTGTGTGGGGCCCTGTGTGGCCGGCGTGGCTGGCGGCGTGCGAGCCCTGCCTCCCTGTGCCGAGCCACAGCCATGGTTGGGCGGCACTGCCTTCAGGAAGCACACCTGTGGCTGTGTGAAGTCCGCCCAACTCCTGGCTCTCTCATAACTGCGAGACGTTGGCATGTTAGGTGTTTGCTCGTAGTGCTTGTTCCAGCATAAGGCTGGTGGCCCACGAGGGGAGGGAGCTCTTTCCACCTCAGCCACGAGGTGCGAGGTTGCTCTTGCATGCAAGATCCGAGGCCGGGCCTGCTGGGTCAACGCCCTTGCTCCAGTCACTCCCTCCATCACCCTGGGGTCCCTTTCCCTCTGCCAGGGTCACCTTTACAATGACTTCTGCACAAATGAAATTACTTCATTTGGAATTTCTTTATGATTATAGAAATGCTATCCTCTTTTCTTTATTTCCTCTTGGGGGAAATTTCAATGTTGTTTTGACTCTTGACATCAGTAATGGGTGGGAGCTGAGAATTGGTTAATCCATTACTGCCTATAAGAGAAAATTCTTATTTACTTTTGAAATACATTGTATATTTGCCTTGTACTAACCTTCCTAATTACTATTTTTTCCATTACAGACTAAGAGTCAAATTAGCGTTTGCATTTTCTAAGTTAATTGGTGGATGGAGAAAGGCAGTCGCTACATCTTTAGGTACAGAAAAGGTCAGTCTGGGCTTTTTATAACATTGGGAATGGCTGGAATGGAAGCCCCCTTGGTTCTTCCCGACCGCTCCCACTTGCTTCCGATTCCCCACTCCCGGAGAGGGGATGGACACGCCCTGCCCCGCTAGAGCAGGATTTCCCCGGCAGCTTACAAGTACTCAGAGAAGGATGGACTCAGATGCGAGTTTTGGAAATTTGGATTCCGTGAAGCTAAAAAAGTTTTCCCTGGAGCAGGACCCTCCTGCCTCTCTTTCCTTACTGGCTCGCTCCCTTGGCGATTTTCACGGGATGCAGACTCGTGCCAGGCTTTGCAGGAGGCTCCGGGACTCCAGTGTGTTTCCTGCCCTCATGGAGACTAAAGTCTGACGTGGCTCTTGAGATGCTAATGTCAAAGGGGGTGATACAGGAGGCAAGGTTCCCAAACATGCTTAACAGTGAGACCCTCTTGGGAGAGCATTTCATGCCACACATGTTTTGTGGGATGCACTTTGGAGAAGAGTGTCGTGCGCTGAGGAAGACCGAGCTAAGTAGAAGCTGGGTGGTGTTACGGTAATAACCAGTACATGCCAAGCACATTCCATGCGTTGCTTCCAATTCGCACCTCCATCCCGAGAGTCAGAAATACTTTCATTTTGCAGGTAACAAGCCTAGAATTCAGAGCGCCAAGGCCATCTGCCTGGTGACAAGGAGAGCCAGGACTGGCATCCAAGTCTGTCTGGGACCAACTGCACGGTTCTCCCGTCTTCTTTCTCTACCTCTCTCCTGCAAAGTCTATGTCTTAGGTCAGAGAAACCTGACTTCTAGTGCTGACCTGCCTGCTAACTAGCCCGGCAACCTGGACTAATTCCCTCAAATTCTCGGAGTTTGAGGCTTTCACCCTAAGCGGAAAGAGTTGGCTGCTGTGCTTACCGTGTGCTGTTGGGACAGTCGGGCAGTACGTGTCCTGCTTTGAAACACGCGCGGCACGTGCAGCGCGCTCTGCGTTCCAGGCATCAGCAGTGTCTGCTGGAATGGCGTAGAGACGAGGCTGTGTCTGACTGAGCTGGATTCAACATACGGGTGCTGTTTCGTCTCCTTTAGAGCGAACGCGTTCTCTCGTGTCCTGGAGCTACGAGGCAGACAGTGTTCCTTTAAGAATGTTCCGTGGCGGAGCCTTCCCTAATGGCTGCCTCTGAATGTGACCTCAGTCCTCATAACTACCAGTTAAGGCTTTTTCTTTTTAAAAAAGAGCAGCAACATGTGGACACTCGTTCATCACTGTCTCTGCCTCCCAGCAATGATCCCACCTACACCCCGAAAAATGATGGCAAAAATAACATTTACGCAGTAAACTGTTGAAAAAATGTGAAGGGAGCCCTTCTGTGTTGAAGTGAGATATTGCTGGCTGATTGGTAATGATTTTAAACGGCATTCTGATCGGGAAGATTGTGGTGTCACAAACACAGAGGCTCTGACATCACTCGTACGGGGGAAACGTACTCTCCTCTGGAATCCAAGGGGACAGGTGGCACATTAGTTGGTCTAAGGCAGGTCACAGGCTCCACAAGTTTTTTCCTTTGGTTTGATTGAAATGCTTTACTGGATTGGGATCCAAAGATTGGAATTCTGTGACTGTGGTGGGGTCCTTCAGTGACACAAATTCATAAAGCCGACGCAGGGATTGAAGAGCGAACACTTCCTGCTGGCATCGGTGGAAACTGGGGAGAGTAGAACAGGCCTGCGGGGAGCCAGCAGGGAAACCAAAGTTAGGCAATGTCCAGAGACCTGTTTCAGGGAGCAGGTAGGGAATTCTGAAGACAGGGAAGGTCTGCGGACTTCTCCTTGGAGGAGTTGGGTGGATACGTCCCTCCTCTGGGCCACCTGCGGGCAGCAGCCTGGAGCGCTCCCTGCCTGGCCTCTGCCCTCCGTGAACCCGCGAAGCAAGGGGCAGGCTGGCTCCTGGGAAACAAGCCTGGCCGAGCCCGGGGCAGTCAGAGCGTGGGGTCCTCCGTGGTTCCTGTGTGTTTGCGGACCCGCCCCTCCTTCAAACGGGCGGTGTGCCCTTCAGCCTCTCCTGAGGCAGAGTTGACAGGCAGGGCAGGGTCACATGCGTCAATATTTGCTAGAGCGCAGGGCAGTCATGGCACAGGCTCAGGGCCAGGTTCACAGGCACAAATCATGTTAAAGCAAATTTGTTATTTCTTTTGACAGGGCCACTGGACTGGTAGGTCAAGGAACCGCGGCCACTGCGGCCTGTTCAGCAAGGCATTTGGCACAGTCTCTCGTGATGGCATCTTGTGTGCTAGAGAAGGCATGCGGGCTAGAGGTGGCAGGTGCTAGTTCCTTGATGGGCTCAATGGGTACATCTGTGCTGGAGGCTGGTCTGGGCGATGACCTGCGTGGGACTCAGCTGCGTCCCGCACAGTGATAAATTCCACACTTGGAGGGACAGTGAGGCCGAGAGCCTAAAGGGCCCCACAGCACAGGTCAGAAGGCAAAGCTGAACGAGACAGAAGGGCATTTCATTTTTAGATTTTTATTTATTTTTTACTGAATATTTTTAAGGTGTGTGACGTGAGGTTTTGATATACATATAGACTGTGAAGTGATTATTGCTAAAGTCAAGCCAATTAACATATCCACGTCTCATTTGTATCCTCTGCTAAAATAGAAAGTTGGATAGGACTCCCTCCAAGATTTCATTCTATTACCTTTTCTCATTTATTCCACTGTGTTTATCACCATGTGCCAGGGGCTCTGAGAAGTGCCGATAGTTTGTCATCTCCTTTTTTCTTAGACGCCAAGAAAAGGGTGTAGGAAATGATGTCTTGACAGCCACTATAGGATGTGAGCCCAAGGTCTCGCTATTTCCTCTGGGCCTGGACCCTTTTTTATTTGGATTTCTCTTGTTCTGGGTTTTGAGATCAATTGCAACAAACCAGAATAACAACCAAATTAGAAGTACGATTGTCCTCCCTTATCCACGGTGTAGATGTTCCAAGACCCCCAGTGGATGCCTGAAACCATGGTACTGTAGTACTGAACCCTATGTAGACTGTTTTTTCCTATACGCACATACCTATGATAAACTTTAACTTATGCATTAGGCACAGTAAGAGACTAACAACAATAACTCATAATAACATAGAACAATTATAACAACGCACTTTAATAAAAGTTATGTGAATGTGGTCTCTCTCTCTCTCACTCTCAAAATACAAACATACCTCAGAGACATTGTGGGTTTGATTCCAGACCACAGCAGTAAAGTGAATATCACAATAAAGTGTGTGACACTAATGTTTTGGTGCAAATAAAAGTTATGTTTGCACTATGTTGTAGTCTATTAAATTTGAAATAGCATTATGTCTAAAAAACAATGCACGTATCTTAATTTAAAAATACCTTATTGCTAAAAATTATATACTCACGATCACCTGAGCCTTCAGCAAGTCATAATCTTTTTACTGGTGGAGGATCTTGCCTGCATGTTGATAGCTGCTGACTGATCAGGGTTAGGGGTGGCTGTGGCAATTTCTTAAATAAGACGAAAATGAAGTTCGCCGCATCGATCAACTCCTCCTTTCATGAAAGATTTCTCTAGCACGCAGTGCTGTTTGATGGCATTTTGCCCACAGCAAAACTTCTTTCAAAACTGGAATCGGTCTGCTCGAACTCTTCCGCTGCTTCATTAACTCAGTGTGTGTAATATTCTAATTCCTTTGTTGTCATTTCAACAGTATTCACGGCATCTTTGTTAGGAGTAGATTCTGTGTCAAGAAACCCCTTTACTGCTCATCCATAAGAAGCAACTCTTCATTCGTTCAAGTTTGATCGTAAAATAGCAGCAATTCAGTCACATCTTCAGCCTCCATTGGAAGGAAGAATCCTTTCCAGAAGGTTTTCAATTTATTTTTGCCAGGTTCATTAAAGGAATCACTGTCTATGGCAGCTGTAGACTTATGAAACGTGTTTCTTAAATAATAAGATTGAAAATCTAAGTTACTCCTCGATCTATGGACTACAGAAGGGATCTTGTGTCAGCAGGCATGAAAACATTAATTACCTTGTACATCTCCATCAGAGCTCTTGGTGACCAGGTGCACTGTCAATGAGCAGTAATATTTTGAAAGGAATCTTTTTTTCTGAGCAGTAGGTCTCAACAGAGGGCTTAAAATATTCAGCAAACCATGCTGCAAACCGATGATGTGCTGTCATCCAGGCTTGGTTGTTCCATGGATAGAGCACAGACGGAGTATACTTAGCATAATTCCGAAGGGCTCTAGGATTTTCAGAATGGTAAATGAGCACCGGCTTCAACTTCAAGTCACAGCTGCATTAGCCCCTAAGGAGAGAGTCAGCCTGTCCTTTGAAGCTTGGAAGCCAGGCATTGACTTCTCTCCAGCTATCAAAGTCCTAGACGGCATCTAGGACTGTTGCTCAGTGTGGCCGCCTACATCCATGATCCCAGCTAGATCTTCTGGATAACTTGCTGCAGCTTCTCCATCAGCACTTGCTGCTCCACTTTGTACTTTACGTTATGGGGATGGCTTCTTTCCTTAAACCTCACGAACAAACCTCCACCAGCTTCCAACTTTCCTTCTGTAGCTTCCTCACCTTTCTCAGACCTCACAGAATTGAAGAGTTAGGGCCTTGCTCTGGATTAGGCTTGGGCATTAGGGAGTGTTCTGGCTGGTTTGATCTATATGGACCCTAAAACTTTCTCCATATCAGCAATAAGGATATTTTGCTTTCTTATCATTTGTGTGTTCACTGGAGTAGCACTTTTAATTTCCTTCAAGAACTTTTCCTTTGTGTTCACAACTTGGCTACTGTTGGCAGAAGAGGCCCAGCTTTCAGCCTTTCTTGGCTTTCGACATGCCGTCCTCACTAAGGTTAATCACTTCTAGCTGTGGGTTTAAGGTGCGAGACGTACGACTCTTCCTTTCACTTGAACACCGAGAGGCCGTTGTAGGGTTATCAACTGGCCTAGTTTCAATATTGTTGTGTCTCAGGGACCAGGGAGGTCTGAGGACAGGGAGGGAGATAGATGGGGGACCGGCTGCTCCGTGGAGCAGTCAGAACACGTGACATTTATCGATTAAGTTTGCAGGCTTTATGGGTGTGGTTTGCGGTGCCCCAAAACAATTGTAACAGCGACATCAAAGATCACTAATCACAGTTCACCATAACAGATATAATATAATGAACAAGCTTGAACTATTTCAAGAATTGCCAGAACTTGGCACAGGGACCAGAAGTGAGCACATGCTATTGGAAAAATGGTGCCAATAGTCTTGCTTGACTGAGAGTAGCCACAAACCTTCAATTTGCAAAAAATGCAATATCTGGGAAGCGCAATAAAGCAAAGCACAAGAAAACAGGGAACGCCTGTGCTGTGCTGTTTTCAGACAGGGACTGACACAGGTAGATGAAGCCTCAGAAAGTGAAACCACATGTAGGGGGGACTACTGTAATTTTTTTACTTTGATGGGGAGGCCACAGTTTTAGAAAGCTATGATAAGGCTTATGCCAGCAGGGAAAATAAGTGAAAATGATTCTGAAGATGTTTTAAGAAGTCATTCTAACTTGTTGGCATGTTTAATTCTTTTCTCCTCTCGTACTTTCTCTTCCCTAGGAAGGCGCTGGCCGTTGTTTGTGTGAAGCGTCTGTAGTTTTCATTCTGCCTGGTGGGTCATTTCAACGTCCACCTCTGAATTCAGCTATTCCCTCACACTGACCGCTCTCACCCCTGGACAAGGAAGCTGGTGCTGCCAGACCTGGACAGCCAGTCCCGTGGGTCCATTTCCTTGTGATGGGTGGTGCTAAATTGAGCCAGAAATATAAAAGGAAGAGCCCGTCGGGGTGGGCACTGGGTGTGGTCTGGATGTGCACGTCCTGTGTGCACGTGTGTGTTGGGTGGGGGGCACTCCTGTGCTAGCTCTGACATGTGCCCTGGTACTGCTTGGGTGCACTGCATCCACTTAGCAGCTGGGCTGGGTCCGAGCCTCCAGCTGGTGCTGGTCTAGCTGGTGCGAAGGAGGCTGCCCAGACACCGGCAGCCCTGCACAGCCCCTGCTGTGTGTTCGCTGCAAAACTCAGCTTCTCCCTGAGAACGCCGGTGACGTGGGGATTCGGGATGGAGGAAGCAGCACGGGAGGCGCTTTCCGTCCTATTGCCAGGCAAGCGCAGCAGCTCAGAACCGGCTCGCACAGGTGTCAGACAGGCCCGTCCTCGCCGTTCAAATGCAAACCACCGCAAAAGCTGATGAGACTGGTAACCAAACAGAAAGTTTCCTTGACTTGTAAGAAGTCAAGCTCATTTGTTTTGGTCGATGACCTCAGCACCAAGCATATCATGAAGAATGTGCTGGCCGAGACCCGTTCGGGTGAGGGACGAGAAGGACGTCCAGCCACGTAAATGTACGTTCTTCCCCTGGTAAGGTGGCTCCTTTTGGTCCTGATGCTCTGTGGAAGCTGTCTTACAAAGACTGTCATCCCGACAGAAGAGCCGTCTGAGAGGACAACAGCTTTCAGCAGCTCACTGGCCGCCACGGGAGGGGCATGCAGAGACGCGGCAGCGTCGACTCAGCGTGGAGGGCGCAGCTCCGGGCTCACATGTGGCGTCTCCACCATCGGTGCTTTCCATGTGCCACAGGTGATGCTTGGAGACAGAAAAAAATCCTCCTCCTCCCAAGACATCTGTGATTGGCAACTTCTCTCAGGACCTGGATGTGTGGGTTCGTGGGAAAAAGTAGCGCAGCTGACGAGGAGAGGCTGTAACTGTCTTCGCCGTCTCCAGCAGCTTCTGATAACATCGCAGTGAATACTTCCGGGGGCCCTTTGTGTTGTCCAATGCACCAGCCACTGATTCAGGCTTGGCTCAGTCAGAATTCTTCTGGACATTTCTAAAGAGAATGCTGCCCACTGGCCATGAATCCCCAGCGAAAATAAGAAAATGATGGCGTGTCAGAATGGGCGTTCCCGACACGCTTGAAATCGAGTCATCAGATCACCTGCAGCACCAAAATGTACAAATGACCGTCGTAACAGCTGGCCAAAGCAGGGCAGGCTCTCTCACAAACGTGCGTTTACATATAGAAACAGCACGATAGGTTGGAAAGTCCACGCAGGGAGTTATAATCGATCCTTGTAAATAATCTGGCCATTTCACAGCGCAGAATGGCAATGGGGAGGTGTAAACGAGATGATGGATACTGCATCTCGCACTCAGATCGGGCTGCATTCTCCAAATCATCTTTGCTGATAAAACTTGCCTTACTGGGCTGTTGTGAAGGTTAAACGAAGTGTAATGTGCGTTAATACACCTCGTACGTGTGATGCATGATGCCGACGTCAGTATCGCCATCCTTAGAGAGGCAAGCCGTCCCTGGGGCCCTGGCTTCTGGGTTACGGGAAGATAATTATCTGCCAGGAATCTTCCCAGAGGCAAAATACCCTGTCCCAGGAACGTAGTCCATGGGATTTTGTTACTGGAAAGAGTGGGGGAACAGACGCGGGACAGAAAGGAAGCTGTGCAGGAAGGGCGGGGCAGGAAGACCCCACCCACGCTGCAGAAGGGACCTGGCCAGGCTCCCGGCGGCGTGGCTCAGTCACTAGCGGGTACCTGTGGAACACCTGTATGTGCCCGCGCTTATTCCGGCCTCATCACAGAGACATCTTGAAGACAACGCCACTGCTTTACTCCGACTTTCACCGAGCAGGCCACCCACAGAACAGCAGTTCGGTTTCTGTCGCCGTGAGGACAGTCTGGGGGTGATTAAGAGTCCCTCTGGATTTCAGGAGAGCACCTGTGAGTCCACGGCTGGGCGAGCAGTGATCACCACACCCGCCCAGCAGCAATCCCGGGTCTTCCCAAACATCCTCCTGCAGCTGACGTTCAAACGCCCACCGAGACAGTTATTTGCTAAGTGTGCGGGTGTGCTGAGGCTTCCGGAACAAACTACCACGGCCTGGGGCTTAAACAACAGAGATGTGTTTCCTCACAGTGCTGGAGGCTGGATGTTCAAGACCAGGGTGTGGGCAGGCTCGGTTTCTCCTGAGGCCCCTCCCCTGGGCTTGCAGATGCCGCCTTCTCCCCGTGTCCACACGTGGTCTTCCCGCTGAGTGTCTGTGCCTCATCTCCTCTTCTTACAGGACACCCACCAGTCAGATTGGATTAGGACCACCCTCATGACCTCACTTAACCTTAATTACTTCTTTAAAGATCCTACCTCCAAATGCAGTCACATTCGGAGGCACGGGGGGTTGGGGATTTAATACATGCATTTTAGGGGGCTGCAATTCAGCCCATAATGATAAGTAAAAATTCTGGTTACAAATCTGCTGTCTGTCAAACTGCTTATTCGACTGGCCTTCAAGCCCCGCCCATTGTCTCCATTCCCGGGCTTTCGAAGGCTTCCCCGTGCCAACCTGGCTACTGTGTAGGGCACTGGGTGGGGGCCAAAACCCTAGAGACAGACGACTTGGTGGGAGGAGGGGGATGGATGGGACAGGAGGCTAACCCTGACACCGGACTCTGGGTGTGGTGGAGGGGTGCTAACAGGTTGGGTCCGGGTGGGAGGAGAGCGGAGCCATCCTTCAGGCAGCAGCAATCTGTTCAAGAGAGGATGTGTATGCGGGCCGCTCTGCAGCTCCCATAGCAGGGAGGAACTTTGTGGCTGAATTATAGCAAGCGCCACCCTCATCCTCAGATGGCAGTTCTTTCTGTGCATGATATTTTCTTTAACAGCTTGAAACGTTTCTTGAAAGGGCTGTCGGAATCCTAACACGGACGGGATGGGATCTCAAGGGCCCGGAAAAGAGCTGCAAGACGTCCCTACCTGGAGCCTTAAATAGTCTCGGTGGTTTGCCAAAGCCAGGAAATGGGATGTTTGCTGAGATTATCCAAAATGAGGGTGAAGGAACAAGTGAACAGCATGTATTTTTGTATCTCCATCAGACATATTCTCAAACATTAAAGCTTGAAATAAAAGGCAAATAAAAAGTAACTGATGTTGATAAAAATGCAATTGACAATATATTCACATCTCTACAAGTGGCCTTGGGGGCCATGTAATTGAACTGCCTCTTTCACAGATGGGAAAACTCAAGTCCAGGCAGTTCAAGGCCTAAGCTTCACATGAAGCTGGGGAAAGGAATGGAAATAGAGTCAGTCTCTCCACTCCAGCCCAATACTGTTTCTAAAAACAACGCCGGTCATAATTTTGTCATTGGGAGAAATTTTATTCTTTATAGCATACTATCTCTAGGAAGCTGGGTTCTCTAATTCTCCTTGGGTCTAAACTGTGTATTGGTCACTTAAAAATTAGGCACTTTAAATTAATTTGATTAAAAAAAAAAAAGCATGACTTGTAAACAAATTTCAAAATGACCTTAAAAAAATTAGGTAGCTTCAGAAACTTCAATTACTTGTTCAGCCACTAGGTTAACTTTTAGTAGAAGAATGCTTTAATATATTCCAAATATAAGACCAATTTGAGGATGATTCCATGATTTATATTGTATGTTTTATTTTTATCTTTCTTTTATTGGATATTTCCCAAGGCAAACAAATGTAGAGGACTTTTACTCTGCACTGTTGTGTGCGTTCTAGAGAATGTGAATTAAAAAGCAGAGAACCAACTTTGCAATATAAAAATTTCAAGATAATGTTCCTTTCCTCTTCATTTTCCTTTCCTGCTGACCTACCTGACAACTTTGTCTGAAACCACCTAACTCCAATAATACCTTTTTTATTTATATTTAGTTCTTGTATTTAGTTTTCCCTTGGTAAATTTTCTTTGGTAAATATGAAAGGAAACAAAATTTTTTTTAAAAAAAAATTACCTTAATCTTATTGCTCTAACATAACTTTGCAGTTCTTTTAAAGAAAAAATAAATTACCTCATCAATATCAAATATTCTCTTGACAATGAACACAAAGAAAATTTACACATCCCAAAATAAAATTACATAAACAGATCACTTAAGAATCCAGAATTTCCAGTTTATGCACAAGATTTTCCACAGCTATTAGACTCTACCCTGTACACTAAATAAACAGCAGACGACAAATAGAAACAGTTCCTGTTTCCTTGTTGAGCGCCCAAGCAACACAGAAGAAATCATTTTTGTTTAGAAAGAAAATAAAAGAAACAGACATTTCACAGACAGGGAGAGGTGTCCCCACCAAACCAAAGGAGGCCCCTCTGGATTCTAACTTATTCCAGGTTTCAGCTCCAGATCCAACCGGCCCAGGCTCCTGGGGTTGGGCTTCCCCGAGCCTCTGTTTGACAGGCCGCCCCACTGCCAAGGCCAGAGAACTGGGACTCCAGTGGAAACCGCTCAGCAGCCCGCAAGGTGCTGCAGCCACACCCGGAGAGTCGGGCAGGAGGCTGGGCGGAAGGTGTGCAGCCCGCGGTGCAATAACAATGACTGCGTAATTAAGCAATTGCCATGATCTCAAATGAAGGGCGTTTGTTATTGCTTTGACCTTCCTCGCCTGCATGTTGATGGTGAGCCTGGCCATGCCCCGAGTACCTTTGACTCCCTTCCTTGCCAAGAGCCAGATGCTGGCAGGCGTTCTCTCGGCCGTTTGGGTCCTGAGACTGAGCACTGGCTCCCCTGCCGGGCCCGGGCCTTACGAGAGGCACCAGGTGTGGTGTGAGGAAGGCTTCTCCCGGATCCAGGCAAGACACGTGATGGGAGGACTCCAAAGGGCCTGGTGTCTGCCAGCCAGGGCGGGGAGGGCCCTTGCTTTCTGCTGGGATCTCCATCTGGGTCTGCCGCTGCCAGACGCAAGGGGCCTGGGGCCCATGGTGCCAGCTGTCCCCTCCACCGCCACCGTCTCTGGCTCTACTCCGTGTAGAGCTGGGTTCACATCGCAGCTCTACCGCCTGGGACAGCAAGACACAGCAGACCCACGCTTCGTCCTGGCCCTCCGCTTTCCCGCTGTGTGATCTCAGGCTCTTCTAGAACATACAGATCACATCGAGCCCTGTTCATCTCACAGCTATTTTGTGGGAGTCAAGAGCAAACATCTGAAAGCACTTAGAAAACTGGAAAGTGCTGTATGATACAGGCAGCCCTGCCGGTCTCGTTCCCACTGAGGTTTCCTTTCCTGCAGGGACTCCTCCGGACTACGGCCCCACGGGGTCACACTCCAGTGTTCCCTGTTTTGTGTAAATGAGTTTCTTTTCGGTCACCACATAGTATATTCTTTGCAAAGGAAATCAGACTTCTTGCTGCCTCCAGAGCCTTTCCGGGACTAGCGTACTTAGAAGTCTTTTTTTAGCTGTGGTCTTCAAAATTTTACTTGTTAACGTACTCAGATTTGAATATCCCTTATCCGAAGTGCTTGGGACCAGAAGTGTTTCAGATTTAGGATTTTTTTTTTTTTAAATTTTGGAATATTTGCATATACATAATGAGATATCTTGGGGATGGGAGCCAAGTTTAAATATGAAATTCATTATGTTTCACATATACCTTATACCCACAGCTTTAAGCTAATTTTATGCCATATTTTTAATAATTTTGTGTACAAAGCAAAGTCTTAACTGTGTTTGGACTACAAAATATGAGGTCAGGTGCAGAATTTTCCACATGTAGTGTCAGATTGACACTCAAAAATTTTCAGATTTTGGAACATTTCAGATTTCAGGTTTTCAGATTAGGGATGATCAACCTGCATTTATTTCCTAATTGTATCTAACCTTTAAATGAAAATAAATACCTTTCAATTCGAATGTAGTAAATCCTGCGGGTTCTCATGTGTCTCTTCTCTGTAAGTTGCTAGTTCACATGTTTCTAAGACTCTGAGTCTCACGGGCGCTAATGTGATTGTCCTTGGTGAGCGCTCCCTGGTCTGGCGGGGCTGTCCGGCCTGCACAGACGCGGTGTTGGAGTCTGCCTGTCTGTTGTTCTGCCTGAGACCACTGGAAGTTGTGCTCAGGGCAGGAGAAAGAAGAAACCAAACCCAGTATAAGAGTTTGAAGCTAAAGGATGTAGTTACCAGGAACCTATAGCCTGGGAGAAATTTTCTCCCAACACATTAATATGAACATTTTAAACATATGGCAGAATCAAATCAATTTCATAGCCGAGACCCCAGTTCACCATACAGAATTTACCGAGTCAGGCAAACTTACTATCTTGAACTTACCTTACAGCACACCTGTCACCTACCCATGCCTGTATCGACCCCGCTTACTTTCTAATTAAAAGGGTATACTGTTCTCCATAAGTACTGAAGAGTTTGATATTTATGGACAGGTTTTTTCTTTTGAGGTAAAGTAAACATAAAATGAAACGCAAACCTTAAGTGCAGTGTTCTCTGGATTTTGACAAGGTACTGTATGTCCTTGTGTAAGGTAACCCCCCGCCAAGATGCAGATGGTTACTGTTGCCATAAATGTCTTCTCAGGCCTCTCAAACTCTGCCTCCACCATCCTCAGGTTAATTTTTCCTGTTGTGGAACTTCATACAGATAGAATCACACAGTCAGCACTCTTTTGTGTAAGCCTTCTTTCATTTGCACAATGCTTTTAAGATTCACGTGGGCTCTTTAAATCAGTAGTTCATTTCTTTTTCTGGCCAAGTGGTCTTCCATTGGATAAATATACCACAGTTTATCCCTTCGCATATGGATGGGCACCTGAGCTGCTTTTGCTTTTCAGCTATTATAAATAAAGCCATTGTAAACATTCTTGTATAGGTCTTTTTGTAGAAATACGCTTTCATTTTTCTTCGGAAAATATATAATATCAGAATTGCTGGGTCATAGAACAGGTGTATGTTTAGTTTTTAGGAAATACAGGATCTTTTCCCAAAGTGATTGTACCATTTGTACCCCCACTAACAATGATTGTACCATTTGTACCCCCACTAACAATGTATGAGAGATCTGGTTGCTTCAAATCCTCATCAATGTTTAGCATTGTCTATTTTAATTTTAGTTTTTCTAGTTGGTACATGGTGGTATCTCATTGGAGTTTTAATTTGCATTTCCCTGATGACTAGAAATATTGAACATTTCTTCATGTGTTTTTCTTCCTTTGTAAAGTGTTAAAATCTTTTGCTTGCTTTTATTTTTTATTTTTATTTATTGAGTTTTAGGAGTTCTTTATGTAGTCTGATATATATTTTGCAAATATTTTCTCCAAGTCTGTGTCTTATCTTGCCTATTCATTTTTTTAATGGTGTCTTTTGATGAACAGAAGTTTTAAATTTTGATGAAGTCTAGTTTTAAAAAAATTTTATGGCTATTGTTTCCTAATCTTGTTGGAGAAATCTTTGTTTACCCAGTCACAAAGATATTCCTATACTCTCCTTTAAAAGCTTCACGGTTTTAGTTTTTACATTTTGGTCTCTCCATCTCAAATTAATTTTTGTGGATTACATAAGAGAAGGGCCAAGTGAATATTTTCTTCACATGGGTGTCGAGTCGTTACAGCACCATTTGTTAAAAAGATTACTCTTTCCTCATTGGATTTGGGGGCTTTGGCCCCTTTGGAAAAAAATTAAATGGCTTGAACTCCCCTCTCAAGAGACATAGGCTGGCCGAATGGATAAAAAAAAAACAAGCCAAGAATCTGCTATCTACAGGAAATGCATCTAACCTGCAAGGATGCATTTAGACTCAAGGTAAAGGGGCAGAAATCAATATTTCAAGCAAATGGAAGCTGAAAGAAGGCTGGTGTGGCAGTTTTGATCTCAGATAACTTAGTTTTTAAATCAACAAAAGTAATGAAAGACAAAGAGGGTCACTATATAATGGTGAAGGGTACAGTTCAACAAGAAGACATACCAATTCTAAATATGTAGGCACCCAACTTAGGTGCACCCAGATTCATAAAGCAAACTCTACTTGATCTAAACAAATTGATAAACAGCAACACCATAATAGTCGGAGACTTCAACACCCCACTGACAGCACAGGACAAATCCTCCAAACAGAAAATTTACAAAGACATAATGGACTTAAACAGAACTCTAGAACAAATGGGCCTGACTGACATTTACAGGACATTCTACCCAAAAACCACTGAATATACATTCTTCTCATGAGCTCATGGGATATTCTCTAAGATTGACCATATTCTAGGACACAAAGCATGTCTCAAAAAATTAAAAAAAAAATAGAAATTATACCATGCATCTTCTCAGATCACAGTGGAATAAAAACAGAAATCAACCCCAACAGAAACTTCCATCTCTACACAAAGTCATGGAAATTAAACAACCTTCTGCTGAATGATTCCTTCATAAATGAGGAAGTAAAGATGGAAATGAAAAGATTCTTTGAACTAAATGACAAAGGTGACACAAGTTATCAAAATCTGTGGGACACAGCCAAAGCAGTCCTGAGAGGAAAGTTTATTTCCATAAATGCCTATATCCAAAAGTCAAAAAGAGCACAGACAACCTAATGAATCGACTCAAAGAACTGGAAAAAGAAGAACAGACTGACCCCAAACCCAGCAGAAGAAGGAAAATTAATAAGATCAAATCACAACTAAATGAAATTGACAACAGGGAAACTATATGGAAGATTAATAAAACGAAAAGTTGGTTCTTTGAAAAAATAAATAAAATTGACATGACTTTGGCTAAACTAATGAAAAACAGAAAAGAAAAATCCCTAATAAGCTCCATCAGGAACAAAAAAGGAGAAGTTACAACCAATGACATGGAGATTCAAGATATAATTTATGAATATTACAAAAACCTTTATGCACACAAATTGGAAAATGTGGAGGAAATGGACAAATTTTTAGACACACACAGCCTCCCTAGGCTCTACCAGGAAGAAATAGAATTCCTGAACAGACCAATATCAAGGACTGAAATTGAAACAGCAATAAAAAACATTCCAAAAAAGAAAAGTCCCGGACCACACAGTTTCACACCCTAATTTTACCACACCTGCAAAGAAGAACTGGTGCCTATCTTGCAGAAATTACTCCACAACATTGAGAAGGATGGATTCCTCCTTAACACATTTTATGAAGCCAACATAACCCTGATACTGAAACCAGAAAAGGACACAACAAAAAAGGAAAACTACAGACCAATATCCCTTATGAATATAGATGCAAAAATTCTCAACAAAATTCTAGCTAACCAAATCCAGGTGCTTATGAAGAAAATTATCCATCACGACCAAGTGGGCTTCATCCCAGAGATGCAGGGATGGTTCAACATACACAAATGTATAAATGTAATTCACCATATAAATAGAAGCGAAAACAAAGACCATATGATCCTCTCAATAGACACAGAAAAAGCATTTGACAAAATTCAACACCCTTTTATGATACAAACGCTTAACAAAATAGGTATAGACAGGGCCAACCTAAAACTGATACAAGCCATATATGACAAACCTACAGCCAACATCATACCGAATGGGGAAAAATTGAAGGCATTCCCACTTAGAACTGGAACCAGACAAGGTTGCCCACTATCTCTACTTCTATTCAACATAGTGCTGGAAGTCCTGGCCACAGCAATCAGGCAAGAGAGTGGAACTAAAGGCATACAAATGGGAACGGAAGAGATCAAATTCTCACTATTTGCTGATGACATGATATTATATCTAGAAAACCCCATTGATTCAACCAAGAGGCTCCTACAATTGATAAATGAATTCAGTAAAGTCTCAGGATATAAAATCAATACACACAAATCAGAGGCTTTCATATACGCCAATAGCAGTCATACCGAGAACCAAATCAAACACACAATTCCCTTCACAATAGCAACAAAGAAAATAAAGTACCTAGGAATGTATTTAACCAAGGAGGCAAAAGACCTCTAAAGGGAGAACTATGAAACATTGAGGAAGGAAATAGTAGAGGACGTAAACAGGTGGAAAACCACACCATGCTCGTGGGTCGGCAGAATTGACATTGTTAAAATGTCTATTCTACCCAAAGTGATCTACAGATTCAATGCAATCCCTATTAAAATACCAACATCATTCTTCACAGATGTAGAAAAATTAATTTTACGCTTTGTATGGAACCAGAGAAGACCCCGCATAGCGAAAACAATTCTAGCCAATAAAAACAAAATGGGAGGTATCAATTTACCAGATTTCAAACCTTATTATAAGGCTGTAGTAATCAAAACAGCTTGGCACTGGCACAAAAATAGAGCCATTGACCAGTGGAACAGAACTGAGAACCCAGATATAAAACCATCCTCATATAGCCACCTAATCTTTGACAAAGCAGACAAAAACATACACTGGGGAAAAGAATCCTTATTCAATAAATGGTGCTGGGAAAACTGGATAGCCACATGTAGAAGACTGAATCAGGATCCACACCTTTCACC
>RJWJ010002084.1:60207-77830 GCA_004363605.1 Indri indri | reverse complement strand
GAGTGAAACTATTAGAATCCTGGAGGAAAATGTTGGAAATACTCTTTGAGACATGGCCTAGGCAAAGCATTTCTAAAGAAGACCCCAAAGGCAATCACAGCGACTACCAAAATAAATAAATGGGACCTGATCAAATTAAAAAGCTTCTGCACAGCCAAAGAAACTGTCACGAAAGCAAACAGACAGCCTACAGAATGGGAGAAAATTTTTGCATGTTACAAATCTGATAAAGGGCTGATAACTAGAATCTACTTAGAACTCAGGAAAATCAACAAGAAAAAATCAAACAACCCTATCAAAAAGTGGGCAAAGGACATGAACAGAAACTTCAAAAGAAGACAGACTAGTGGCCAAAAAACATGTGAAAAAATGCTCATCATCTCTAATCATCAGGGAAATGCAAATCAAAATCACAATGAGATATCACTTACCTCCAGTGAGACTGGCCTTTATCAAAAAGTCTGAAAACAGTAAATGTTGGCATTGATGCGGAGAGATAGGAACACTCATACACTGCTGGTGGGACTGCAAACTAGTGCAACCTCTGTGGAAAAGAATATGGAGATACCCCACCTTAAAGAGATACAAGTAGAATTACCATTTGATCCAGCAATCCCATTACTGGGCATCTACCCAAAAGAACAAAAGACACTCTATGAAAAAGACACCTTGCACCCAAATGTTTATAGCAGCACAATTCACAATTGCAAAGATGTGGAAACAACCCAAGTGTCCATCAATACGCGAGTGGATTAATAAAATGTGGTATATGTATACCATGGAGTACTATTCAGCTTTAAGAAACAATGGTGATATAGCCCCTCTTGTATTTTCCTGGAAAAAGCTGGAGCACATTCTACTAAGCAAAGTATCCCAAGAATAGAAAAACAAGCAACACATGTACTCACCATCAAATTGGTATTAACTGATCAACACATAAGTGCACATACAAGAATTACATTTATTGGATGTCGGGCAAGGGGGAGGGGGGAGGAGGGAATGGGTATGTGCATACACAAAGAATGCGATGCACACCATCCGGGGGATGGACATGCTTGAAGCTCGGACTTAGTGGGGGGCAAGGGCAATATATGTAACCTAAACATCTGTACCCCCATAATATGCTGAAAAAAAAGAACTGAAAAAAAATTAAATGATTTGTACATCTATTGTTAATCCTTATGCCAATACCACACTCTCCAGATTACTGTGCATCTTGAAGTTAGATAGTATAAAGCATTCAACTTTGTTCTTCTTTTTCGAGATTGCTTTGGTTATTAGATCTTTGAATTTCTATAGAAATTTTAGAATAAACTTATTAATTTCTACAAAAAGCCTGCTGGGGTTATTGCATTGAACCTATAGCTCAACTTGCGGAGAACTGGCATCTTAACAATAGTTGAGTTTTCCAATCTGTGAACAGGGTACAGGTTTCTTTATTTATTTAGTTTTCCTTTAATTTTTGTCAGCAATATTTTATAGTTTTCAACGTAGAGATCTTGAACCTTTTTGTTAAACTTCTTCCCAAATATTATATGTCTTTTGGTGTTATTGCAAATTAAATGTAAAACAATTTCTTTTCCAAATTGTTTGTGCTAGTGTTAAAAATACATTTGACTTCTGTATGTTAATCTTGTATCTCGAGCCTCTGATGAATCCTCACATAAGCTTTAGTGGTTGTTTATACATTTCGTAAGATTTCCAAGTAAACCATGACACTGTCAGCAAACAGAGACAGTTTCATTTATTTCTTTCTGATCCTTATGCCTTTTGTTTCTTTTTCTTACCTTATTACAATGGCTAGGACTTTCAGTACAGTTTTGAATTTTGCCTTATTCTACATCTAAGGGGGGAAGCAAAGCACTCAATATTTCACTTTAGGTTTTGTTTACAGATTCCCTTTGTCAGTTGGAGGAAGTTCCCTCTTATTCCTAGTTAGCTAAGAGGTTGTTGGCTTTTTAAAATGCTCATTAATGGATGTTAAATTTTGTTTTCTGCAGAATGTTCTTCAAAGAGCAGTCCACTAGTATTGGTTGAAGGATGGTATTTGGGCTGTTTTTTTTTTTTCTTTTTTTCAGAGTCCAAAGAGCACTGCCACATTTCTTTATATCCACTTGTCCTGCTCAAGGCCCATAGACAGCCCTTCTATTTCTCAATAACATCATGATGAAGACTATCATTGTGTAACAGAATGAAGTCCAGAACGAAGCATGACCAACTTGTTTGAAAATAGTTTTAGAAACTCAAATTGCAAACTACCTCTTCAAAATGAAATCAGTTATGGTACACCTACATATTCTAGTTTTTGTCTTCTTTTCCTGTGCTCATCTCTAATACTTTTAGTTAATATCATTACTATTAGTATTTAGAGCACTGTATTTTACTAGAGCATCACTCATTTATTGGATTTCGTAGTTTAAATCAGAAATAAGTTTTATTTTAGGAATCATTTTATATAAACAAATAAATCATTTTGTTGAGCAAGCGTGTTTCATTTCATGATGATGACAAAGAATTTGGGGATTAACTAAATGATGAATGTAGAATTTAATAAGTCATGACAGATCTGAGGCATAATATTTTTAATCTTTTATGAATGTACTTATATATTATGTGCTACATAAATACTGAGTAGCAATTACCTTTGGATATTTGTGAAATCTTCCAGATATATAAGAGCATAAGAATTAATACATATATAAATAATCCATATATCTTTGTTCTTTGATTTATTTGTGATAATAAGCAATATTATAAATGCTTCAGAAGAATCTCTTCAATTAACAGAGAGTATGTCAAGCACTTATTAACCATATATTAGGTATCCTGCTTACCAGATTATCCAAAGGTCATAAAATTTGAATTCTCCTTCTATCCCATAGAAAGAGTCCAGTTTGGCCTTTTCTCTTTAGTAAAGGCAAATAAATTTTATTTATATTTGTCCTTCCTTGATAAAGATATGGAAGTCATGAGGGACTCTTTTCTTCTACCTAGAGCACACTTTTTCATGTGCAATGGAATTTCGCATCAAAATGTGAGATGAGTGTATCTTGGGCTCCAGCCACCAAAGTCTCTTGGCTGAAGAACTACCGGACATCATAGTAGGGTAGAGCCTCTGTGTACACAGCGTGGGGCAGGACTCCAGAAGGCACTGTGTTTGCCAGGTTGAAACAGTATGTCAAGGATGTCTTAATGAATGTGAGTGTATGTACACACATGTACATGTATGATTGTGTGTATTGATTAGGTAATATATTAGTTACCTACTGCTGAGTAACAAATTACCCAAAGTTTAGCAGCTTAAGCTAACAGACACTTATTATATCGCAGTTTCTGTGGGCCAGGAATCTGGGGATGCTTAGCTGAGTAGTTCTAGCTCGGATTCTTTTATTAGGATAGCCCAAGCTATCAGCCAGGGCTGTCGTCCTATAAAGACTCAACTGAAGGAGAGTCCATTGCCATACGGACACCACCGAAGGTTGCCTGAGTGTCCTCAGGACTGGAGGCTGCTTTCCCAGAGTGAGTGATTAGAGACAGAGAGCCCCAGCAGACAGGCAGTCATTGTTACCCCTGCTGCCGTGTTCTAAGGGGCACACAGAGGACTTCAGGCACAGCATGGGGAGGGGCTACAGCGGGGTGGGGTGGGGGGGTCCTCGGGGCCGTCTTGGAGGCTACTGCCACAGGTAAGTTCCTACAATAGAACTGGGAGCTTTGGTATTAATTTTACTTGACGTAGAAACAGACATATCTCTATCTCGTTAGCTTTATTTTTTTTAATTTTATTTTTAGTCTCTCTTTTAAAAAATTGATCTTTTACTCGTCAAATAAAAATTGTACATTTATCATGTACAACATGATGTTTTAAAGTATGTATACATTGTAGAATGGCTAATTTGAGCTAATTAACATACACATCATCTCACATACTGATCATTTTTTGTGGTGAAAACATTTAAGATCTACTCGCTGATTGATTTTCAAGGTCGCTAGCTTTAAATAGCGAGTCTCCATCAGGCGACGTGGCTGTCACAGTGCTTCGTTCCTCCAACTGCGCCATAACAGACGGAAGGGGAAGGCTTTATTTATTTATTCATTTGGAAAAAGTCACCTGCTTCTATGCACCTCTGCACTCTGAGACGATAAACATTCACGGATTACAGAACAGCCTCACATCGCTGGGAGGGACATGGCGGCAGCTGTGACTGATTCTTATTTAAAAAAACAAAAAAAGTTAAAAGAGTGAGTACTTGCCTGACTTTCACGTACGGAGGAGGGAGGAAAAGCACATCTGCCATGCGTCACCTTGCATGCGAGTCCTCCTAACAGCCTCGTAAGGACAGGACGCAGGGCTTACCTGGGTCTACACTCCACAGAGGAGCGAGCTGAGGCTGAGGAGCTTGCCGGAGATCACAGCGTTAGTATGCTGGCAGGGCTGAGAATTCGGTTCAGGGCTGCAGGCTCCCAAGCCCATTGTCTTCCCAAACAGAGCCACAGGGCCTCGTCCTTCCACCTGCAGGTTGGAGCACCACAGCGGGTCAGCAGCAACTCTTCAAGCCACATCCCAGCTTGTGTGATTTATGATGCGATGAGGTCTATGCCTCTGAAGTGTGGAGTAGTTCATGTTTGATGCCGAATGAAAGTCCATTACTGGCTCCCTGGCATCGTGCTGAAACCAGGGCCATCTGTTCCCCTGAATTCTCAGGACTGTGTTTCAGTGCCAATATGCTTGCACTCAGGGCTTTTGGCCACTGGGCTTTGTAGGGAAGTAAGTGGCTCCTGAGCTGAAAGCTGGAGACTGGGGTGACGCTCGTGCGTCTGCCATGTGGCCATCTGACACTGCTCCTGAAGATTCCTGGGGTGCCTGCCCTGTCCCTGACTGTCCCTCGGCCCCATCCCTGCCCCCAGCCCAGGCCCCACATCCAGCATAAGACACTGAAGTGAAAGAATATGTGAGAATCGAATGGTCAATTTGAGCCGTGCAGTGGGGACTGTGGGTAACCACCACCGTGTAGCGCCTGTGGCAGACACACCGCAGGGTCCCTTCAAAAGGCTCTTTCACGTCTTTCCCCTCCTGCTCCTGCTTAGCACTTTGGTTAGTAGACTCACAATTCTGAGGACTCTTTTTGCTATCACAAGCGATGGTAAAGGGGCCGTTTATTCGGACTAGACTGTCCCTGTTGGATAATTCCCAGGTCAACTTTCCCTAGCATGCATACATTGTCCCTCACGCAGTATTCAGCTTGTTACCTGTATGTCCCCTCTTCAGCTTCCGCCTGTAATCTACTCATCCCAGACACTGTCCTTCTCCACGTGCAGACGGAGGTGGCAGGACTGGCGCTGGGGAGCGGGGAGGGCAGGGGCACCTGCCAACCTGGCGTGCTGGACTAACACTACCTCTGGGTTTTAAGTTCTGACCAGATAATCACACTCACAGGACAAGAGAAGACAAAACAAATAAGAGCGAGGCTTCGCATTGTAACGAAATGACACCTACAATAAATCCAGGGTGACGCACACTGTCTCACCTAATAGCTGTGTGCTGAGGACAATCACCTGTAAGAGACAACCGATTCTCCCACGCCTGCAGTTAGTACGGACTTGCAGAGTCCACGAGCAAGGACTGCGGCTTTTCTCTCCCCTTCGTTGGCTGTGTCCGCAGGAGGAGGGCCGCTCCTTCCCCGTGTCCGCGCCGTGCTCCGTGAGCGCAGCCCCCTCCTCAGGCCCGGCCTCCGCAGTCGGGACGCCCGGCTCCCCATTCCTGTTGCTCCCCAGACCCAGACGAGGTCTGGGCCCCTCCGACTCTGACGGACTCCTGGTCTTCTGCCTCCTGGGCGGCTCGGGCCCAGGCTCTGCAAGAGCGAGCGTGCAGCAGGGTCTGCGGAGGGCCGGGGAGGGAAGAGGGAGCGCGGGGAGGGCGCCAGGGGGGCGCAGGCCTCCAGGGGGCCGGATCTGACGCGTTTGCAGGAACGGGACTGGGGAAAGGAGAAGCGCCCACACCTGTTGGGAACCTGCCAGGGGCTGCGCGGAGCGTGTGGGAAGCGCGTTGGGGTCTGCTGCATGGGGCGGCCGCGGAGAGTCCTCGCAGAGTGGTCCTAGCGCGTCCCGCCCTCGCTCTTCTCTCCCCGGCTTTCCCGGAAGCCCTCCCAGATGTCTCCCAGCGCAGCCCCTTCTCCGGCCTCCCCCCCCCCGTGTCGAGATCAACACGATCCCCAGTGTTCTGCAGGTATCTACCTGCTGGTTCCCCGGGGCAGCGGCCTCGAATGCCCTTCCCTGCAACACTGGCGCCTCGTGCTTGCGCCAAGGAAACCCAGGGCGCGACGGCAGCGTGGAAGGGGCAGTCTGACCTCTCCACGGGGCTTCGGCACGACTCCTGGGAGGAGGCGACGTCTGCAACACGAGCATCAGGGAACACAGGACCTAGGGAGGCCGGGAGGCCGGAGGGGTGCTCATTTTCCGCGGTCTGTCTGCCGCCGCCCCATGCCCCGCTTTATCCAGCAAAGGGCGAGCTGGCCTCTACGGAGAACTCAGGGAAACGCTTGTGATAAACACTCACCTCAAACGCAGAAAGCACTTTGAAAGCAAATGTATTTATTTGTTTTTGTGTGTGTATGTGTCCAAGGCAGTATTTTAAAGCAAATGTCTATCAAACCTATGACAACTTCAGCCTCAGTATGCTGTGGAACCAAATAGCTTCGTAAGATTTTAAAAAGGATTAGCAGCATGTACGAATAGGACCAGGTACTGTAATTATTCTTGCAACAGTCTCTCAATGCACAATTAGAGGATTAGCCATTCAGTTTGATCAAATGTTCAGACCATTTACATGCTGTACTTAACAGGCCTAAGAATAGATCCATTTGTTTTAACATAACAGTCATCCTTAAAAGAGTCACTCAGCTAAGCGATTTACCACCATTAATTAAACTGAAAGCACTACCAGTCTGAATAACGCAGCAGAACTTAATGGTTTTTATGTCTCCAACATCACAGAGAATTTCATCCCTCCTTAGAATTTCACAATCGTATGTGATTAGTCTTGTGCGGATGGGAGTTCCAGATCAAAGACCATGCAGATATACGCAAGTTTTATACATGATCTAGATAATTCTTATATAAGAAAATGGTATGACTAAAGGTTAATTGTAGAACTACAAGGAATAACACTGTGAGTGTTATTAAGTCAGGGGGCAGTGAATAGATGTTCTCTTCTGAAGAACAAGCTTCCTGCTTCTTAAAGCGTGAATCACTCACATTAAGGTAATGGCTTTCTTTACATGCGAATTCAGATTTTCCCAGTCAAGATTTCAGCTTAAAGCTCACCTCCTGCTGTTTCCTTTACATGAAACATTGGCCTTGAAAATAGTGAGACTTTTTACAATCACTAGATAGATTGGTAGGTAGATAAATGTAATCTCCTTTCCCTAAGGATTTTACTTAAAACAGTTGTTACCTTTTCCAAGTTACTTACATTTTGGGATTAAGTTATGGAAGCTGTAGCAATATATGCTGGTTGTTCTCACATGCAGGCTCTTTCTCATCTGGGAAAGGGGCCGTGCTGAGATTTGGAGTGTAGTATGTGATGGATGTAGTGATGTCAGTGTTGTTTATATACCTTTACCTTCTGGAAAATGCTGCGATCGCATGTACTGGCAAAGTATAGCTGACATGCCATGAGACGGGGTCGGGGGCAGTGGTGGACCGGAAGCCGTCCAGATAGTTGCTTCTGCAAAGACACCTCCTTGCAGGCCGAGCTGCAGGCGGAGACCCTCTGTGGCAAACCCTGCCCTCGCTGGTCCCCCCCAGGGTCTGGTCTCCTCTCAGTAGAGGGATCAGCCGAGCTTTGTAGCCAGCTTTATTGAACCCAGTCGTTGCCTTTCAAGTGCAAACTCTTCACTTTAGCTGCTTGTACTTCTGACTCAGAGTCTGTGTTTCGACATAATTGTGGTCGTGTGTGCTTTGTGCAGAGAGACACACCCCAGATCTGCCCACTGGGCTCATCTGAAGAGGGAGGGCTGATTGGGGTTCAAGGGGGTGTCCAGGTCTTTTCTTTTGGTCATGTACTAGGAGGCGGTCAAGAGGGAGACCTGGAGCCAGATTGGCAGTGTTCTAATCCCGTTACATTTGCTGGTCGTGCACTCTCGAGCAAGGTATTCGATTTGCAATAGCCTTAGTTTTCTCGTTGTAAATGCAGGGAATAACACCTACTTTGCAAGGTTGTGGTGAAGTTTAAATTCAATAATGTTTCCAAAAGTATATTCAATTCAACAAATACTTCTTTTTTGTCTGTTTAAAGATAACTCAGTAGATCCTGGTGCCTGATTTATATGAGATATTTTATAACCTTACGTTGACTGGCTTCAGTTAAAACTGCAAACACAAATGATAAAAAACAGTCCAGTTTTCCTAAAACTGCAGACATCTGATCACAAAGTGATGTAATGACTGCATAAACATCTACAATAATGCTTAGAGCACTGTAGTTATCAGCGAATGCCACTTGAATCAGATCCTCACAAGGAAAAGAAGGAGGAATTTTTATTAATAAAACTTAGTGCAGTGGGAGAATATTGAAAGACACAAAAACTATGGTAATCCTTCAGTAAGTGTTGTATACTTTCACCAAAAGCTTAGAACATGGCGTCCACAGCACATGCACTCCTAGGAGCTGCCATTGTTGGATCAAATTTGGCTTATTTTCTACCAAGTTAGAGAACTAGAAATCCTAGTACTTACAGAGATTATCTGTGGAAAAAGTCAATGAATGAGACTGTCCCTACTGCATGACTTACTTCCCAGTAGCGAGCTGGAAGCTCAGAAAGCCACGTTCACTCATGGGAGAAAATAACCGGCCCCATAGGGAGCAGCGTGTCCACTGTCGACCACACTAATGTGCTCGTACTGGGCGCAGTAGGGGATGAAGGGCTGACATGCAGAATAAAGTCTCTGCCTTTCAGGGGCTTACTGTCCAGCTGGTGAAATACGACCTAAATGTGAGACAGATAAATAGCAGTACGTAACAGCGTATGCTAAGGGTCCAAGGAGTGGAACGGAAGGTGAGAGCTACAGGTAAAACGTAGAAGGCAAGGAGTGCACGTGGGGACGGACTGTTTAGAGAGTAGGGAGGAGGGAGCCGTCGAAGAGAAAAGGCATGTGCCCGGGAGGAGGGAGCTGAACAAGGGGGTACGGTCTGAGTGTGTCTTCAGAAGAGCGAAGGTTTGGTTTCCGCTAGTTCCCTATCGCACGTTCTCAGGTAGCTCCCAGCACTGTAGTGGGTGCTAACGAAGGGACGGGAGGATCCCCCAAAACAAACAGGATGCAGGGGTGGGGCGGGCAGCTTTTTCCCAACTGTATTCCAAGGAGTGTTCTGAGTGATGTTAATAGTTAATATCTAACCGTATAGAGTCCTTTTTAAGTATAACATTTATTAATATCTATTATGCATCAACAAAAAATATATATTAATAGGTTAAGAGAACCCCAATGCTCATTTTTTAGAAAGTGCTGTCTCGTAAAACTTGGTTGGAGTGGGGGATGGGGACACAGAAAGATGCTGGTCAAAGGGTACAATCGTTCGGCCATGAGGCAGGCAAGTCCCGGGGCTCTTATGTACCGCGTGGGCAGCGCAGGATGGGCTCACTGACTTCACTGTGATATGCGTGGCGCAGTTTCCCCGGGTGCTGATGCTGGCTCCAGCGACATCAGGGCGCCACTTGGGTGCTAGTCACACCCTTCGTCTGATCCCCAGGTTCTCTGCAGTTTCTGCACCTCCTTCCTCTGGTCACTGAGGTTCCAGATGAGGTTTCAGTCTCAAAGCAGAGACTGAAAATGGGAGGAATGAAACGGCTTTTGAGAAGGACGTTGATGGGAGGTGGGGCCCTGCCAGGTGTAGATTTGACAGCCAGGCTTCCAGGAGGAGGGCAGGTGGTGAGTGTGAAGAGGCGGGAAGGAGCTCAGGGACTAGAAGTCCTGTCCCTTGGCTGAGTGGCCCAGACAGTATGCTCTCCTCTGAGAGGTACGAGGAAGCCCCAGGGGCCTCTCCAAGGGTGTCCATGAAGAATATGAACTGTCTTAGGCCAGGTAGATACCGTGCATATAGCCTAAAATTGCCCTAAATTGTGAGAAGTTTCACAGTGTGGTTCATAGCAGACACAGGTCTAAGTCAGGGTTTCTCAGCCTCGGCACCACCGACCTGGGCAGGCCAAGTGTTCACAGTGGGGCATCCTGTGCACTGTAGGACATTGGCAGCACCCTCGCCTCTGCCCACCAGATGCCAGGAGCACATCCCCTCAACTGCGACGAGCAAAAGTGTCTCTAGACATTGCCGAATGTCCCTTTGAGTTCTTCCTGGGAGGCAAAATTGCCCCCCTGTTGAAAACCACCAGTGTAAATAAAACAACTAACGTGTTTTTTTTAACAGGGGTGGCAGGGTGGTGATACATGGACAAGACACCAGGAATGGAAACATTCTATATTCTGCACTGTTGGAAACACAGTTCATCTTTATTTATTCCAAAAATTGTATGGGAAAAAAATGTGCTTCTAGCGTTTATCAGGCAGATCCTAAAATAAAATACAGTTGTAAATCTCTTGAGGCCAAATTAGTTAATTATTTTGTACGTTCAAAATAATAGGTATGTCTGTCCTAATGTACCTAAGAAGCCTGGGACACGTGAACGCCATAAACAGCTTTGTGGCATTTCTTCCGCCTCGTTTTGAGGAGGCCATCTGAGCATGAACCATCTTTTGAGTCAAAATGTGGATAATTGTATTGACTTGCTCTAAACTTCCAACGAGAATCTCTTGCTTGAGTGTAAGCTCAGGGTGTGTCGGTTTAAGCCAAGCAGTTTATGTAAGATGGGTGTGTTGGTTTGTTAGCCCAGATTCGAGGGCGGCAGTAAACAGAGGTGGTTTGCATCAGCGAATCCCGCGCTGGTGACAGGAGGTGGGAAGGCATCTTCTCCTGCTCTGCTGTGAGCTGCACCTGGGATTTCACCTTTCTGACGCTTTCTGGCTTTCCCACTCCAGAACTGTTTGAGAAAACATCCTGATACCAGGTTCCCACAGTCCTATTTTAGCATTGGCTCCAGGAGTGACATTTCTGCACGTTTTTGTCTCTCTAGTTGCTCTGGAACCTTGGAATGGAAGCACCTTCAGATCAAAATAAAAATCAGTAAAGAATAAGGCACATTTCTCCCACCACGGCCCAGCCCTCGTTCACCAGTGCCGGGGTGGGGAGGAAGAGGTGCTGCCCTAGCAGGACTGGGAAGACCACCATCGCGTGGGCCCCTGGCCCTTCTCTTTTCACTCGTGAGACACAAACAACTCGCGGCCTGCTCTAGACTCCTGGGGAAGCCGCAAGGAGCAGACGGCGTGCGAACCTTCAAGTACCTCAGAGATCTGGACGCTGGTTTCTCCAGTGTTGAGTTACAACGTCTGTTGTGTGCTGGGAACCAAATTACAGTGCTTTGGGAAATCTCTCCCAAATCAACAGGAAATAGATCCTCAAAGATTTCTCAGCCGGGTCTTGAATGCAACGTTGTTGAGAGGAACGCCACTCTCCAGACGCTGGTGCCCAAGCAATCCTCATCGACCAGTCGGAGCCGATGCAATTATGGCTTCCTTTGTGCTCATGGCTAAGCCATGTGCTACGCATTCCTCTTCCTGTGGCGTTTTTTGGGACCCTGGAGCGGCTCTGGCTTTGGTGTGAAGTGCTTCCTGGGGCTTAGCTAAAGTGCACACACTGCCGGCTCCGCAGCCCTGCTCGCTGGGGTGGCCCGAGACAGGACTGCGTTGCCAAACGCTCGCCTTAGCATGGCTCGGCGGATGCCTCGCTTCTAATCCCGGAGCATCTGCCTTCTGTGGTGCGAAGCTGGCTCACTTCCCATGAGAGTGCAGCAGTGCCCACACGGGGAATTCTGCACCAGAGGTCACGGGGTTTTCTCCCCCAGACACGGGGTATCAGAGCAAGAGAGACACGGAACTTTGGACAAGGCACTCTAGACTTGCAGACTTAGTTTTCTTAGCCGTAAAAGGAAGAGATTAATTTAGACATCTTCTGCTTCTAGCACTCTATCAGTCTGAGTTTATTAGAGTAAGTGGGTATGTCTATCTGTAAGAGTAGATAAATTACTCTAACTCAAAACTAAGTGGTTGTCTTGTCTGTGTTTGTGGGGATGTTTACTTGGGGAAAAATGTTCTCGAGTAACTTCCCCTCGTTAGCACATTGAGAACAGAAGTCAGCAAACTGTGGCCATCTGGCCAAATCCAGCCTGCATCCTGTCTTTATAAATAAAGTTTTATTGGAACACAGCCATCTCATTCATTTAGACATAGCCCATGGCTGCATTTGCTCTGTGAGGGCAGAGCTGAGGACTTGGGACAGAGACCACCGGACCTGTACAGTCGAAACATTTACCATCTGTCTCCTTACAAAAAAGTTTGTCAACTCTGATCCGGAATATCGTCCATCCTGAAATACTTACTGAGTCTGCAATGTGCCAGGCTGTCTACCAGCTGTTGGGGCACAGAGATGAGGCCGACACCAGTCCCTGACTTTGAAAAACCCACAGCCTGGTGGGTTTCTGATGAAGGAATCAGAGGCTGCTTTATTAAAAACAAAACCAATAAAAACAATAATACAATCAATAACATTAATATTATTTACAAAAATTGTTAATTTTTAAAAAAACACACCAATAGTGTCAATTCTGTTCTGTTCTCTTTATTGTGTCTGTGTGGGATGTGGCTATACATTTGGTGTCTTTTTGTGTGTCTTTTTTTCCATGTCAGATTTCAGTTTTCCTTAGAGCAATGGCAGTGTCATTCTCTCAGCAGAATGGAAAAATAAAAAAATCATGCAGGTCATGCCCATGCCTAAAATGTTGCACGTGCGTCCACCTTTTGCAGACACAGGGAGCCAAGCTCTCCGGTGGGGCACAGGCCTCGGGTGAGTTGGCTGCTGCCCTCCTCTCGGCTCCCTCTCCCGCCGGCCACCTCTCTTTATGCTACGATCTTGCTCAAGTGCTCGCAGTTTCTTGCAGTTTGGGGTCTGCTCACTTTAACGCACACCATTTTTTCTGCCTGGATGGCACATCCTGGCCTCATCTTTCTCGTCTGCCCATCAAATCCCTACTTTCTCGTCAAGGCCCTGTCCAAGCATCACCTCCTCCGACCCCTTCCTAGGTAAAGATGTTTAGACTTTCTTTTGTGCAACGACCATTGTTTGCATATAACTCTACTACTGCATTTATCGTGCTATATTGTAAGTATTTATCTACTATCAGCGTTTTTCAATGGGGGGCAGGGGTGGGGAAGGACAGCAGTTTTGTTCTCCGGAAAGTATTTGGCTGTAGCTGGAGACATTTTGCTCATCACAACTAGGGGGAGGTGGTGTGTTACGCTCTTGTGGTGCAGGTCAGGGATTTAGTCTTATTTAGTCTTTGTATGTCTAGGGCCCGACACACAGTAGGTGCTCGAGTCCTGTTGTAAGAATGAACGTCTTCCCTTCATCCTGTCTCCTCTCTGCAATCCGCAGCACAGAGCTAGAGTCATTTGCAGGTGCCACTGAACACTTACTGCTAAAGGATTAAACCGAAGAAACAGGTGAAAGGAGAAAGACCTTTGCTTTTAATTTGGCGACAGACAGACTTCCCTCGGGGAACCCACTGCTCTCTGATCAAATGAGCTTCCTTCAGATCAATCACAGTTTCAGATGAAACGTTCTTTCTGCCCAGAATTGTTTTGCATGGAAAACGTTTTCTCCTTTTTAGCCTGCTGGCTCCCGCCAAGGGAAAGGAGGTTAGACGGGGCAGGGCGCTCAGGCAGCTGAGTCCGCAGACGCAGCCCGGGGCACTGCCCCGCTGCCTGTGGGCCACGCCGGAGCGAAGACTGGATGAGCGCGGTGTCGCCCATCTGGGGTGTACGCCTCTTGAAACTTCAGTGGGAGATGATGCAAAAAGTCCTGCCCGGTGTCCTGCGGTCGTCGCCTCTGGGGTTCTACTCTCCCTGAGAAAGTCGGGGAATTCCAGGCTGGAAATACTCGGAAAGCCATTAGTCAGCTGTGACGACAGAGAGGTGGCGAGCAAGCTTTGCAAAGGTCACAGACCATCTCGGGCACTGCTTCAGCTATGATTTTGCCTCCCACACACCTCTCTGAAGAGAGGTTCGCTGACGGTGCAGTAGACTCTCTGGCCTCGCATTCTCTGGCCCAACCTCGGAAAAAGCTGGGTTCCAAGGACCATCCAACTACTCAGCAGATAAAGGTGCAAGACGGGAAGAGGGCGCAGGTGGTAAATGCTGCATCTGCGCTCTAATGGTTTGCAGGCTTTGACCCTCAGTGTCGGGCGTGCGAGTGCAAACGAAATCCTGAGGATGAAACGAACTCTGGGCATTAGGAAGGGCAGAAGTACAGTTTCTCCGTGGAGGGAGGTCGCCCCCTGAAGTCTACACCTGAGTCTACGGCACTCTAGGAAATCGTCCTTTGTGAGCAGGCCCCGAGGAGCACTGTATCCTCGATAAATCCTTGATGGGGTTTCGATTGTGAGCTCTGAAGCTGGCACCCTGTGTGTGAAGGGCTCATGCCAGCCCGTCAGTGGTTAAGTGTCCCCAAAGGAGGTTATTTGTTCTAAATGTTGCCATTCTGGGGACTTCAAGGAAATGGCGTGTGACTGTGTTTGTACGTATGTGGCTTCTCCTTTTTTAGACACGCAGATTACAGGGCGATTACGTTGTGCTTTGGAAACTGGTGATGCCGGGTGGTGCTAGCGTGCTGCCAGCGGGAGGGCCGGATCACATACGGAAAAGAAAGGACTTTACAGAAAATGCCCTTACACCCCCTACCTAGATTCTACCATCAAGCTTTTACTATACCTGATTTTCCATCTGTCCGTCTCTCTCACCTATTCTATCTTACTTTTTATGTATTTCAAAGAACGTTGCAGACATCAGTATATTTCCCCCAAACCCCTTGCAAGTGTGCGATGAGCTAGTGTTCAATATTCATTTCTTTCTTTCGAGGTAACTCGTACATACAGTCTAAAGCGCTGCCCTTGAGTGCACCGCTTGGTGGGTCTTGATGACAGCGCACACCTGTGTAACGCGTCCCCGCTGAGACATGCAGCATCGCCGTCACCCGAAAGGCGCCCTCGTATCCTGCCAAGTCGATGACCACTCTCCTTGTCCAGGGCAACCTCTTTCTGATTTTTCCCACCATAAATTCATTCATATATATGTATATATATACACACACCCATACATATGCATATATATATAGAGAGAGATGGTCTGAGTGTACTCTCGTGCGAGTCTCTTTCCCCCAACATAATGCTTTAGAATTCCTTCCAGATTGTTGCAATGTCAGGAGTTTGTTTTCCCTTTTTTTCCCTGAGCGGTATTCCATTTTATGAATATACCACCTTAGTTTCTCCATTCTCTTGTTGATATACACCTGAGCTGTTTTCAGATTGGGCCGTTTTATAGAAAGCTGCTATACAGCCCATTCTTTTTAATGACTGTATAATATTTCATTGTACCCATTTACAAAAATTTATTCAAGTATCTCTTTTAATAGATATTTAGTTTTTTTTAAATTTTTTTTTTTTTTTTTTTTTTTTTTAAACTTTCGGTTACTATGAACAAAAATTTTTGGCAAAAAAACTTTAATCCATGGATGCTTTTATTTTTGAAGATGAGATTTCTGGAAATGGGATTGCTGGGTGGAATGACATGTATTTCTTGACACTTACTCGCACAGATATTGTCTGAGTGCTTTCGCAGCAAGGCGGCCACCGAAGCCTGCGAGTGCCCCTTACCATCTTCCCCGCTGGTAGCGCTACTGTGTTCCAAACTTTTTGCTTCCTGAGAGTGGTACCTTGCTTCTTTCCTTCATTTTCCTTACTGCCGGTGGAGCTGAGCATCTTTTTATATGTGCTGGCCATTTGCATATGTTCTGAGAATCACCTCATTTCCTTTGCCCATTTTACTTTTGGGTTCTATGTCTTTACCTTAAAAAGCTCTGTGTATTATGGATAATTGCCTTTATAATATGTATTACAGATATATACCCCAAGGGCCTTATTTGTCTTTTGATTTTATTTATACTGTATTTTTATCTCACATATTTAACTTTTTTCCTGTAGTCAATTAGGTATTTTATACATATATATATATATACGTATATTTGTTTTTCTTCTGTGTATCTTCTGAGCTCCTTTCCCCCTCTTTTTTTGTCTGATTGCTGAAAGATCGACCTGTCCTCTAGGTTGTATGTATATTCTCCTAGATTTACTCTAAATTACTATTATTGTTAATTTAATTTTTTACATTTGAATCTTTACTTCCTTTAGCGCTAGTTTTACATGTCGTGTGGGGTGGTGTTCCAGCTCTCTTTTCTTCCAGATGGAGAGCCATTTGTGCCAGCATCCTGTATTTAATAAATCAAACTCTACCCACTGAATTGAAATACCAACTGTGCCATTTATTAAACTCTCATATAAATTGGGATCTCTTTCTAGATTCTCTGTTTTATTTCATTAAGCTATTTTTCCATCTTAGTGCTAATGCCATTTATTTTGATTACGGTGTTATAGTAATTTTGTAGTATGTCCAGTAGCTGGTAAGGCAACCTTCCCACCTTCCATGTCTTTAAAACTTTTTTCTTTGCTATCTTTACTATATTTCCATATGAACTCTAAGATAACTTTATTCAATCTACAGTCCCCCTGAATCCAATAGGATTAAAATCGCAATTGTATTATGTATTAACTTTTAGAAAATTGACATTTTATAGTATTAAATCTCCTCATTCAAGAACATGATACATTTTTTCCATTTGTTCAGACCTTGTTCATGTCCTTTAATAAGATTTTACGGTTTATTTCACATAGTCTGAACAGCATTTCTTATTGGATTTTGTTCTATTTTATAGACTTATTTCCTGTCACAAATTAAACATTTCCCCAATATCCATTTTCAGTTGTTTAATATCAGTATAGGAAAAAAGTTATTGATTTTTATATGTTTATCTTGCATATAGATACCTTCCAAATTCTTCATTTAATTCTAATGGCATTTTTTCCCTTCAAAGTGTTGAATTTTATGTATGTGGAATCATGTCATCAGCAAAAAAAGAAAATATATCTTTATGCTTCCAATATTTATACGACTGCTTTCTTTTCTTATTCATTTTCCAGACTGCTAAAGCTACGCTGAATAATATTGGTAGTAGTGAACACCCTGGCTTGTTTCTGATTTTGGTGGGAATAACTTTAGCATTTCTTCATTTGTTACAATATTAATGGCTGAATTGCGGTAAAGATCCTCTATTATACATTAAGTATTCAATTTCTATTCCTCTTTAACTGAGGTTTTGGTAGGAATAGCTGTTTCATTTTTACAAAAGATCTTCCATTTCAACTGGTGTGCTCATGTGACCTTCTTCCTGTGGACATGACGAATTATGTTGGTACATGTCCTCACGGTGAGCACTGGGTCATTCTTGTTGGAAATGCGCAAGATTTGTCTTTCTGTGTTTGGCTTATTTCACATAATACAATGTTCTCCAGTTCCACCCATGTTGTTGCAAATGTCAGGATTTCATTCTTTTTTTTTTTTTTTTTTTTTTTTT
>RJWJ010002084.1:0-60107 GCA_004363605.1 Indri indri | reverse complement strand
TTGTCCGATTAATTTCTTTCTAATTTTAGTAGAGGCGGGGTCTCACTCTTGCTCAGGCTGGTCTTGAACTCCTGAGCTCAAAGGATCTGCCCGCCTCGGCCTCCCAGAGTGCTAGGATTACAGGCGTGAGCCACCGCACCCGGCCAGGATTTCATTCTTTATATATAATACTCCATTGTGTATATTACCACAATTTCTTTACCTGTTCATCCACTGATGGACACTTAGGTTGATGCCAAATCTAGGCTACTGTGAATGGTGCTGCAATAAACATGGGAATGCAGGTAACTTTTCGGTATACTGAATCCCCCGCTTTGGATATATACCCAGCAGTGGGATTGCTGGGTCACATGGCAGTTCTATTTTCAGTTATTTGAGGAGTCTCCACACTGTTCTCCACAGTGCTCACACTAATTGACATTCCCCCCAACAGTGTACGAGGTTCCCCTTTCTCCACATCCTCATCAGCATTCGTTACTGCCTGTCTTTTTGATAAAAGCCATTTTAACTGGGGTAAGATGACATCTCATTGAGTTTTGATTTGCATTTCCCTGATGACTAATGATGTTGAGCATTTTTGCATAGACCTGTAGGTCATTTGTATGCCTTCTTTGAGAAATGTCTATTCAGATCCTTTGCCCACATTTTTATTTTTTGAGACAGAGTCTTGCTCTCTTGCCCTGGGTAGAGCGCAATGGCATCATCATAGCTCACTGCAACCTCCAACTCCTGAGCTCAAGTGATCCTCCTGCCTCAGCCTGCTGAGTAGCTGGGACTACAGCCATTTTTTAATTGGATTGATTTTTTTTCCTATCTAATAGTTGGCAAATATTTTCTCCCATTCTGTAGATTATCTCTTCAGTTTGCTGATTGTTTCCTTTGATGTGCAGAATCTTTTTAGCTTGATGTGATCACATTTGTCTGATTTTGTTTGGTTGCCTGTGCTTTGGGGGTATTACTCAAAAAGTCCTTGCCCAGACCAATGTCCTGAAGCATTTCCCCAATGTTTTCTTTTAATGGTTTCGTAGTATCAGGTCTTAGAATTAAGTCTTTAATCCATTTTGATTTCATTTTTGTATATGGTGAGAGATAAGGGTCTAGTTTCATTCCTCTGCATATGGATGTCCAGTTTTCCCAGCACCATGTATTGACGAGACTGTCCTTTCCCCACTGTGTGTTCTTGGAAACTTTGTCGAACATATGTTCACTATAGATGGATGGATTTATTTTTGGGTCCTCTATTCTGTTCCATTGCTCTATGTGTCTGTTTTTATGCTGGTATCATGTTTTGGTTACTACAGCTCTGTAGTATAATTCGAAGACAGGTAATGTGATTCCTCCAGTTTTGTTCTTTTTGCTCAGGATGGCTTTGGCTATTCTGGGTCTTTTGTGGTTCCACATAAATTTAGGATTACTTTTTCTATTTCTGTGGCTTAATCATACTCTGTTATTCTTCTGAGACACTATGAATTTCACTTGTTAGTCTTTTATTTAGAAGTTTAGCAAAGTTTTTATTCATATATGATACTTGTCTACAAGATTTTCTTGGGTACTGCAAATAATGTTATCAAATTTTGTTATTAAGAATATATTAGCTTTAGAGAATGAGTTAGGGAAATTTCCATCTTTTTATATGCCATAGACAAATATATATTACATTAAAATTAATTTTAAAGAAATATTAGATAGGACTCAGTTTTGAAGCCAACTGGCTCTGGGACCTTTTTTTGATGGTAGGTCTTTAAATCACTCTTGGAATTTCTTCTCTGGTAGTGCTGTGTTACAGTTTTTTCTTCTTAATTCATGGTAAAACTTTGGCATTTTATACTTGCTAAATAGGTTTCAACTTCAATGCCACAGAGTTGAGCATACTACCCACTTATTATTCTAATAATCCCTTCTGTAACTACATTTTTTTCTCTCCTGTACATTTTTACTCTTTCTTTTTTTCTTAATCAGTTCCATGGGGTGATTATCTATTTTAATGATCTTTCCAAATAGTCAGTTTAAGATTTATTTATCTTTTCCACTGTTTTTGTTTCTTATTTTTATAAATTTCACCTTATATTTTTATTGATTCTCTCCATTTTTTTGGCTTTATTTTCTTAGAGTTTTTTTCTAATGTCTTAAGGTTAAGCATTTATCACTGCTTTAGCTATGTCCCTGTTTTGGTCTAAAATACTATTTCATTGCTTTCTAGATGTATTTAATTTTAAATTTGATTTGTAACTTTATTAAAGGGATTATGTAGAAATGAGTATTTTAGCTACTAAGCAGTTAAACTATTTTGTTGCTCTTTTTATTGTATCATTCTAATTTTGCTGGATTGTAAGGGAATATTCTACCTTAGTTTTTTTCTATTGGATCTAATTCTGAAAGGAGTATATTAAATTCTGCTGTAATTGTCTTTTTGGGGAATATACGTTGGTGTCTGTTATGTATTCTTTATCTTGCTTAATGGTTTAAAGAACCTTTAAATTATATTCTTTTTGGTGTTAATATTGTGACTTTTGCTTCCATCTTGTCATTCTCACCTAATATCTTGTCTGTCCTGCCACCTCTCTGCTCATGTATCGTGTGCCTGTTTAAAGGCTAGCCTCCGTGTCGATGCTGTAACAACGTCACGTTCAGAGGTACATCATAACTCTCCCCAGAACAAGGAGCAGAGTAAATATGAAAGGAAGAAAGGCAAAAACCAATTACTAAGTAATGAAGAGAAATTTAGAAATTCAATGTAAGGCCAGGGAAGGCATACGATAAGGAAGACGATGGAATATGCTCTGAAGTAAGCATCATTTATTTATTTGCACTGGTTCTCACTTCAAACCAGGTCTTTGTTCTTCTATAAAATATTTATTAATTTCCAATATATGTCCATGTACACATATACACACATACTCACATATATATGCATATATATGTATATATATATATATTTTAAAGAAGTAGAATAGATTTTACTTGGTCAGTCCCTATAAAGGATCCCTTGAAGAATAAGACCAATTCAATATACGTTCCAGCTTTTGGTTGGAACTTGTATAGTTTAGTTGCATCAAATTAAATATGTTATAATGTGTGTTGGCAAATGTTTATCAGCCAGCTCTGGGGGATGGAAGTATTAATAAAAGGCCTCTGTTTGTCACGTTTGCCGATTTCTATGGTGTAAGTACTGGCTGACTTCAAGCTACTAATGTGATGTTGCTGGACCTGGAATTGGGAACACAGCTCTGCATCACGGAAGGTTGGATATTTGCTCCCCGGGATGCGTTTCAGGGGAATCCCCGATCCTGTTGGCACTGGCAGCCAGACCTTACTCGACTAGTGGGCATTACTGATGTGGGCACAAACATAACATGCACTAATGATGGGCAAGTTTCACAGACACATTCCTGTGGTTTTCTGGCTGTTTTTAGCAATTTAGTCACCACTTTTGAGTTTCTAATTACAGGGTTTTGTTTTTATTTTTAAAAACAATGTGGTCTTGATGGAGGTGATCGCTTTAGTGTACATTCTCTACATCACTGACTATCTTTTCTTAACAAATACAGTAGTTATAGTCTGTATGTCCTAACACTTCAGAGAATTTAAATTTTAATGCTGGGAGAAGGAGCAAAGGTGATGAAACGTCCTTCCTCACTGCATACGGCTAAGGTGAGATCTGAGGGGATGGAGCACGCGGCTGAAGGACCCGCGGCTGGTTATTATCACGCTGGGAGCTGGGATGTGCATTTCCAATCTCAGTTTGTTCTCTTTCATCACATCCACTAAATTTTACTAGGCTTTAATTTACATGGCTGTGGGGCAACCAGAGCACTTATTAATTCATACCAGGGACAGCTGTCGCTTAATGGAAAAGTGTCGAAGTCTAGGAAAATTAACTGTAAATGTCTGTGAAGTCTAAATTATATAATGAAGAAGATAGGATTCGAAAGAGATTATTCTAAGAAAAAAGCGATGAACATTCATTGAGCACTCCGAGTGCTCTGCGTAGCTTCTCTCGCGGAATCCTCACTTCTACCGTAACGACCTCATTTTGTCAGACGAGATGGCCAGGCGCAGTCACATTATTTGCCCGAGGTCTGTCACACAGCCAGGGAGTGGCTGAACCGGCATCTGACCCCACACGGTCCTCTCAACCGCTGCACCGTGTGCTGTTAAATGGCTTCATCGAAGACGTCACCATCAGTAATTGGAGCTCCAATAACCTTGTGTTAGGATAGAGGAAAAGAGCCACAGATGTAGGGTGTTAGGGGAGGAGTCACGTTCCCCACGCAAGTGACTTCTGGACGGCTGCAGGAGAAGGCCCCGCCCGCCTCAGAGCCCGGGCCTCTTTGTTGGGGCTCAGAGCCTTGGCTTTCCATACGACAGCTACGGAAGCTCCGGAGTTACATAGAGGTCGGAAGATCGGGAAATATGGTCTTGTTTGCAATTTGCTTCATTCAAACACCTTTTTTTAAAAAAAAGGTACTTTATAAATGTAAAGGACTGTCTTAATCAAAACATAGGTTGAACACAAGTTTAAGTTGTTTAACTTACGGCCGATGGTGTTTCTCCTATTCTTACATCAAATGAAATGCCAGGAATGGGACGCTGTTTTTCTCAAGCCAGTCTCTTCTCAGACACAGGAAGCTCAGAAACCGTTTAATAACACACAGAGAAGCCTGCAGACGGCGATCCCACGGAAGTCTCAGGCTCAGGAGTGTGTTTCTGGCTTGTGTGTGCCTTTGTTTTAATTTTAATATTCTTTCACTAACTGCAAAGAGAAAAAGGGCATGTATAACATATATGTATAGAATGAAGCAAATGGCTGTGGCTCCAACAGGGAAATGGCTGGATTTTACAGCAGTAAGGACAGCCAAAAGCTTTGGGGCTGACATAAAAAGGTGATTAAAATGAAAAGTAGGAAGAAATAAACAAACCAACAAGCAACTCTTAGCATGTGATACCACCACTCTCTAGGGAAAAGATAGTTCCAGGTATTTCCGGGTGGCTCTGGGCGAATGTGACACATAGCTCAGAACCATAGGGCTGGTGGGTCGGTGGAGTCATTGGCAGCCAGTCACAGAAACAGAGGGACAAGGCCACGGGGGCACTTCTGGGAGGCCACTGGGCCTGTCGGGGGGAAGAAAGTGCCTGAGTTTGCGGAGGAAGTGAAACCCCTGAATTGCGCCTGGCCCTGCCGCCGGCCAACCGCGGCCTTCCCGCGTCTCTGGAGACTAAGGTGGGCAAGGAGGTGAGTGATTCAGAACCGTCTGAGCGCCTGTGTCAGCCCCTGAGCTGAGCGCTCATACTTTTCTGGCCTTTATACTTCGGTGTGGTACTGTGATTGAGCAAATAGTAGTAGATTCAGCAAATAAAAATCCAGGACCCCCAGTTAAATTTGGATTTTAGATGAAAGATAGATCTTTAAATTTTTAGTATAAGTCCCATATAATGTTTAGGGCATACTTACACTGAAAAATTATTCACTGTTTACCTGAAACTCATATATAACTGGGTGCTCTGTATTTTATCTGGCAACCCCGAGTGTGTATGGGGAAAAACACTAATATTTGAATGAGGCCAGGAACATTTTGGGCAAGTTAATCTCTCAGAGGCCCATTTTTCTGTAAGATAATCTTGATCAGACCTAAGTCACAGGGCTGTGGTGAAGATTAAATGGCATATGTCAAACCACGATTGTGGTGTCCAGCACTCAGACGGTGCTTAGCAGAACGGCTCCCCGGGGTGCCCTCAGTGGGAAGCCGGGAAGGATCCGGCTCTGCTCACCCAGCTGCACGCACAGCAGCTGTGCCGGGGCTCACTGCTGCTGTTCGTTAGTCTAGAGAAAGGAGTAGACACAGAGGGTCGTCTTCCTTCCGTCTCTTTCTTCCTTGACTTCCTCCCTCCACAAGAGTTTCTGCTCCAGGCGGGTGCTGGGCCCGGGGCCGAGATGGAGGGGAGAGTAAACAAACAGGTACGTAATTACCGAATGGCTCCATTTCGTCCTGAACAATTCCAATGGGCCACACGGGACTGTGGTGGACGGGACCTGGCCTGATGGAGGGGGTGTGTAGCCTGATTCGGGAGCTGAAGGGAGAGGAGTCAGCCCCAGAAGCTTCGCTTCCCATATTCCAGGATCTGTAGAAACCGCGCATGGCTCTGAAACCCAGCCCTGCATTGTGTGGACCAGCTGGGACTTGGGTCAATGTCCAGCCTGGCTTCCCCTCAACCCCACACCCCAGACCCTCAGCAGAACCTTCCTAGGTCAGGTGGCATCCAGCCCTGGGGCGCCCATCTCCCCATCACCTCTGCCCAGCCGCCTCCTCAGTCTCCTGTGCCGTAGATTCTTTGCGTTTTCGAGCTCTACCTAGCCTCCGAGCCTTCTAGGCCCACCTATGCACGTCCTTGTAGGATCCAGTTTAGCAAAGTCAGTTTAGCCAGAACCCCGACCCTCGAAATGGGATCACCCCCCATGTCCGATGGGGTCCTCGTCCTCCGTCTGTCTGGCCACTGGCCTGCATTCAGCAAGAATCCTGGTAGGTCGTTTGGCAAGCACGCTCCCGACCCCTGATGTCCCCTCTGAGTCATCTTCCACCCACTGACCCCACCCGGCTCCCTGGCCATCAGTCCCCACTTGCCTGTGCGCTGCTCGGAACTGAGCCGGTCTCTCCCCAATGCGAGACCCCGCGGCAGCGGTCCCCATGCCTACGGTGAGGGCCTGAACAGCCTTCCTAACTGAGCTTTCGCCAGTGCCACAGAATCATTCCTCTCTTAAACACCTGTCCCCGAGACCTTGGCCCTCCCTCAGCTCCACTGCAGCTTCCTTCCTTCTCGCCAGGCCCTCTCCCCCGGTGGTCACCCCTCTCCTGGGGCCCCAGGCAGCCCCACAGGATCATGGCTCCCAAACCTAACCTGAGCCCTCAGCGTGGTCCTGAGCTCTGGCCCAACGTCCACGGGCAAGAAACACTGACCACACCGCAGAGTCTGCTTGTCCTGCAGCTGGTCAGCTTCAGCGGTGGCATTATCATCTGCACAGCCGACCGGGCCGGAAGGTGGGAAGTTGTGGCTGAGTCTCCTCGCTCCGCACCTCGAACCCACGAGGATCGGCTTGCTTCTTGCCACTGCTGTGCCACTCCCGAGGTTCTGCCAAGCGGCTTTCCACACGGATCCTGCAACAGCTTCCGGGCTATCCCAGTGTCAGTCTTCTTCTCGGAGGCCAGTCCTTAAAGCCTCCCCTGAAATTCATAACTGAACCTCCTCCAACAGCTCCCGAGGGCCTCGGGAATAAAGGCTGAGGTCGCTGATGCGGTGCCAAGCTCTCGTGGTCTCGTTTCTGGTCAGAGCAAACTTGTCTCTTGCACCCACACACATTCCTCTGAAATACTGACCTCTTCCGAGGATCTGTGACAGACTTCCCACCTCCACCCTCAGAAGGACCTCACAAAGCTTCTAATGTTTAAGATCACTGTTGCTGTGTCTTGTGCTGCGTTCTTGGGTAGAAGAAAACACATTCAGTGATCGCACTGATGGGAAGGAAGTTTGGAAATGTTCTCATTAATAACTGACACCTTAGAGGGGGCAGTGGACAAGAAGTAAGCCCTGCAGCTCGTGTCAGGGAGCTTCTTCCTGCGGCATGCAGACGCATCCAGTCTCCATGCACAACCAAGCAAGAGTTTTGAGGACCTGTCCCCAGCTGCAGCCTGGGCTGGAATCACAGGGGTGTGGAGATGAGGCAGCCCCTGCCTGCTCAAACGCAGCTTGCAGTGCAGCTGAGGGAATTTGGCAAGATTCAGACAGAGCCAGTGTACCCCCGACCCTGGGAAGGCCATAGGAGATAGCACAGGTACACGCGTGTGTCCACGGAGGACAATCACAGTGGGCTGGGAAGGCAGGGGGTGAGACTGAGGATGGAGGTGGCCTTGAGGGGCTGCTGGTAGTGGGCTTCCCCCTGGCTGAGCCCAAGAGTCACTGGGGAAGCTTTTACGAATCCTGATTCTCGCCCCTGCCCCTGCCCCAGCCAGAGGTGTTGCGTCAGTGGAACAGGTGTGATGTGGGGTGTGCACCTGCTTAAAAACACCCCAGGTGACTCGAGTGGGTGCCCAGGCCTAAAGAACCACAGGATCATGTCAAGGGGAGCCAGGGAGAGCGGCCAGGAGCCTGCAGCACTGCCGACAGGTGAGAGAGGTGAGAGCCTCGCCTGCAAGGATGCCGGGATGGGAAGCTGGGGGACACACCCCGACATCAGTAGTCTTTGCATCTTAACTGTGGCTGCTGAATAAACCTGCAATTAAGAGATATCATAGAAGATACATTGAGAACGGGCTGCTAATCACCCTGGAGATTTAAAGAGAGTATGAGATCAAAAGAGCCATAGATGAAGGTTAAAGGCGTCAGGGACCACAGGGCTTCAAAGGGATGGAACACGGCTTTGACCTTCAACAGATAGTTATTTAGAGTGTTATCATTGTGAAGAGACGATCACTCCTCCTTAAATCAGTGATTTGAAAGAAAAAGCATTTCTCTTTATTCTTAAAAATCCTATACAGAGACTTCTCTATTTGCCAAAGCCCATTCAGTGCAGTGGTTTAGGTCAGGACCCAGACGCCAGTAGGAGGAAAAGCCCTGCACACTGCCCGTTTCTCACGCGGGGTGTGAGATGCAGGTTGGTGGGGGAAGGCTGCGTCTCCCGACACACAGGGGCGGTTCTGCTGGTCGCCCGTCAGGGTCTCCGACGGTGTTTCTCCAGAGTCAAGGAACTGATTTTCCAGAGTGTGTTGCTAGGAGATGCCCGGGAGAGCCATGCTTCCGGCAGGGACGTCGTGCTGGTGTGAGCCGGGAGAGGCTCGGGTGGAAACGTGCAGAAGCAGAGAGGACCGGCCAGCGCCGTGGATGTGAGAGCCTGGGCGCCAGCCCCGCGTGTGGCCCCTGCTGTCTCCTCTCGCCCTCCCCTTGGTTCAGGCTTGAAGAGGGGTCGGCGGGGCCTGCCAGGGGCCTCGCTTTGCTCTGGTGCTCGGTGGCCCCATTTCGGCCTCTTGCACCCATCCTGGCCACCGCCGGCCAGCACAGCGCAGCAGGTCGGCACGTCGGCACCCGCCACGTCTTGGCTGCACCTGTCCTCTGCCGCTTGCTAGCTGACCCGACCCTGAGCAAGTCACACGGCTTCCCCGAGCGCGGTGTCTTTTCCTCCCTTCGTGAAGGTTACGTGAGCCCTCTCTATTCCTGGAATTCTGTGTTTCAACTGGGAAAAGCACCATGCTTCAAGTATCGCTGGGCCCCAGCCGCTCCCTGTCCTCCCTTGAGCTCCACGGCGTGGCAGAGCAAAATGACGCAGCGCTCAGGACACGGGGATCGGCAGGCACACGGGTGAAAGACTGAGGTCCCGGCTCCCGAGAACCACAGGACAACACGGGCGAGCCTGGGAACAAGGCCTTCCGTGTCGTCACCGACGGAGCGTGACCCATCCTCCGCTGTCTTCTGTGTGCTTACTTAGCGGTCGCCACACCCAGTCACTGTGCCCTATGAGAACGGATCAAAGGCAGAGGCGAGCTAGACACAGTTTACAAAAACACAGAGCTGATTGCGCTGTAATTTCCCTTTGGAGCCTGAGGCAAGAGGTATTGATCATAAAACAACCGAAACTAGTTAAAGAGTTGAACCTGCTCCAAGTTTGTGTGTTGTGCAATTCTAAGTGCTTGGAAGCAAACCTCCAGAGGAGGAAGTGGGAATGAATGTCGGGGTGCACAGGGCGGCCAGGTGGGAAGAAGGACCTGGTGAGTTTTAGGGCAAAAAGGGCTCTGAAGACAAGAGGCCCAGGACTTGGCGAACCCTCCAGAGAGAGGGCAGAGGATGTTTCCAAATCCAGCCGAGGACAGTTGGGGAACTCTGCTCCCCCTGTTCCCCGAGGGCCGCCTGTGCCCATCCGTGTTTTCGTGACTCCCACCTGCCCCTGGTAACAGCAGAGGAGCGTGCACAGTGAGCAGGTCACCAGCCTGTTGTTGTCTGCGGGACACGGCTGCGCTATTAATATTTGCCAGGGACTAGCAGAGCCCTTCGAAGACGGTAGCTAGGAGGAAGGTGGCTGGGCAGGAATGCTCCTTCAATGTGGGCTCAGGGAGAAAGGAGATTTAGGACTGTTCACCGTAGAAATAAGTGCAGCCTGCTCATAAGCAATGTAACTATACAAATAAACTATAAAAACTATGCAAACATATTTACAGGCCTATGCCTCAGAGGTATATTCATGAAGTAGGGATGCATTTTATGCCATTGCAGTTTATAACAAAAATCAGAATATTTTTCTAAATCGGAACGTATCTGACAACGAGTCCCCACTTAGCCAGGGCAGCCAGAAATTCAATCTGCATCTTTCCCGTCGCTTCCTTCCCTGACTCTGCATGGTCAGGTGAGGTCCCAGGACACGTCTTGGGATGCTTTGTCGTTGTCAGCCCCATCTGGGCTCACACCTCTCCTCTGCCACTTGCTAGCTGGTGCTGGAGGGCCCGTGGTCTTCAATGTACAGTGGGCCATGTCCCTGTGTCACCTGAAGGCCAGCAGCTCTGATGCTTTCTGGCCAAACTATGCTTCCTGTCTGGGCCGGGGGCCAGGCCCAGCGCACAGCTTCTGGGTGGTCCTTGCAGCATTGAGAGTCTGCCCCTGTGCGGGGCTCTGCATGCCCCAGACCTTGTCAAGAACCAGACCCCGAGCATCTTGTGTCCTCTCCCCGAGTACTTGCCTCTGCTCTCTGCTCTTCCTTTCCGGGGGGGGGGGGGATCCCGCCTCACCTCCCTGCGCTGGCCCTCTCCATCCGGGGCTAGAGTGGGCAAAGGACAGACCAACGTCCATCAGCTTGTTTTCTTACACCTCTTGCCCCAGCCCACCCTTAGCTCACACCGGAGAACGGCAGCCGCAGACAGACCGTGCCGAGCTTGGATGGTGAGGAATCTCTCTCTCTGTTCTCGGTGTGTCCCTCCTTGCCTCCGCCACGCTTCTCACGCCACTCTGCTGCCCGGCAGGACAGGCACTGTGGCCCGGGGCTTAAGGCAGAAAATAAAAACGAAATAAACAACAAAAACAATTCTCTCTTACAATGCATTTTTAAATTTGACAAATATTGGAGGAACCTGAGTGTGAGCGCCACCCCCGTCACTCCCACGGAAGGAGAGTGGGGCCGATGGGGGTGCTGCCTGGGAAAGGAGCCCCCGACCCGAGTAGCTCTGAGCTCCCTCGAGGTGATCCTGGCCTAAGCCCGGCACCACCCCAAGGGCAGGGCCCAACCTACACAGCACCTCTGATCCTGGGATTTAGTTTGGGCTCTATCATTTTTTTCCCTCAGTGCTCTGAAAAGTCCTTTATGGGTTTACACTTTCTTTTTTAAAAGGTAGTGAGGCATCAAATTCTGGGAACAAATAAAATGATAGAGCTAGTTTTTTAGGACTTCATAATTTCCTCTATTGATTGCTTCACAGAGAAGGTGAGTTCTGGAGAAAGATGGGTGTTGTGAACAGGAAGTTGGTCTGAAACCATTAAGGTTCTGGCATATTGCCCCACCTGTAAGCTGACAAGTTCGCTGACCACAATTCATGAGAGATACGGACATGCATACACATAGATGTTAGTCAGGATATCTGCCCTTCAGGGATTCCTGGTGCATATAAACAGAGACCTCTGCAACAAGGGACAGGCCTTTTATTCCTAGAGCAACTTGTGTGGCTTCCCCCTCCCTCAGTTCCCCACAGGGTGACTCGGTGGAGCTGCCCAATGTACCTGTCCTTGCAGAGTTCGGAATTATGAAACTCAGAGCTTACATAGGAGCTGCTGGCCTATATGCCTCATTCTTCTCTGGATTGAGATTGGGTGGTGGTGGGTGGGGGAGACATGTTAGCTTGAGAAGTCGAGATCTTCTCTTGGGGAGGAGGGAAAGGTCTCTAGGTTTACAGCCCTGGAGTATGAGCAGATGTCTATGGAGGAGATCTCTCTAACTCTCTCCAGAAGCCTCTATATGGAACTTCCAAAGCTTGTTTGCCAATCACCCTTGTTACAGATTGCCAGTAATTTTTGTTCACATGGCTCTGCCCCTGCAGAAACATGAATACGTTCATGTGGCTATGCAAAGTGGAAGATCTGGTCCCATGGTTCGAAGCAACACGGGTGACAGCCCAGGATCAAGAATAGGACTCACTTTAGAGAAGGGTTGACTTGGCTGAAGAATTTGTAAAGATCCTTGGGTTAAATAGGAGATAATGTACATTCAAATAATTAGAAATAAGCATGCTAGAATCCCAAATGATTCTATAATCTAAGAGATTTCTAGGTCAAATACATAATCTGTTGATGAATTGGGTTTAAAAGATCCCTCTCACCACCATCACCCCCAAGGAAACAGTAATAAAACTGGAGAATATTGTGTATAAAAGAATATTACCCCCATGGGAGGATGTAATTTGGTAGTAAGCAGATGGAATAAGCTCATAGTTGATTGTAAGGTTAAAAATGCACATGTAGTTTCATGCTAGCACTTACCGAGAGCTTTGTATATGTCAGGAATTGTTCTAAGTACCTTGCATTGGTTAGCACAATTTAATTCTCTGAACAACTTTATAAGGTAGGTACTCTAATTATTACCATTTTATAGGTTAGGAGATGGAATCACAGAAAGCTGAGTACTTGACAAAGATCATACACCTAGGTAAGTGGCAGGGCTGTGATTTGGATACAGGCCAACCAGGTCCTTGCTTTTAACCACCCGACCTCTTCTCTCTTGTGTAGCTAGGCATCGTCTTTGACTGTTTCCAAACACCAGCAGGGCTCAATAGAGGTGGGGTGTGGAAGTGTTTAAGATCATAGATCCTATTTTTCTTCCTTTATATCGATTAAATTCCATACATTTCCCCACAATCCCTTAAGCCCATCCAACAAAAGAGTGGCTATTGTCTGGAACAGGTCAGCCTTAGAGCTCTTTCTCTCTGGGTGTAAAAATGAAAGCTTCCTTCTGTGCCCCATCTAAGTGTTCCTAAGGGGAGCAGTGCTTTGGGAGAGAACTTGCTGGGGAAGAGAGAGGAGGCTCAGGAGCTGTGGTTATGCCAGTGGAGTCCCACAGCCAGGCCTCTGGCATCACAATTCCTTTTCAGTTCTTCCAGGCATGAAAACACAATGCAGCCATTAAGAGATGCCAGGGCCACTGCCTGGAGGCCCCATGTAAACAATGGGGCCCATTTCTAGACCCATCCCCTGGCCCCATGTCCTGAGCTCTGCACCCCTCAGAAAGGTGTCTTAGCACGGGACCTGCATCTTCAGCTTCGGTGGTTTCTCCCTGAACCTTCTCCAGGAAGGTTTTGGTCGTGCATGTTTGTTTGCTTTTTTGAATCCTAAGAACAGTAAGTGGAAGAAGTAAGCAAGATATCTAAGGAATGCTCATTTATTTAAGTTGGCTTAATTATCTCCATTAAACTTAATTGTCATAATTGTTGCTTCACTGTCATGATAATTGTTGTTCCTTTATAGTGTTCATCAAAGACATTGTGAGCCCTGTACGGTTGTTTACATGGTGTTCGACTCTATTTATGTTTCACATTGCTTACTTCCTGCTCCTTAGGGAGTGCGTGGTTCACTTGGGACCCTGCCCTGTCTCCACCTCTTTGAGGATGGGACAAAGAAATGTCAGCCTATGATGGCACGAGGACATTGTGAGACAGTAAATCGTGTAAATACACAAATACGCCCTGGGAACTCTTTTGTTACTACGAATACTAACTTACTGAGATTGTATGTCAGGTGCTTTACATATAGTCTCTGATTTAATCTTCTCCCCATGGTAGAAATTAGTATCTTGTTTTTGCACATGAGGAAACTGAATCACAGTAAAACAAAAGGACCAAGTTCCCAGAGTTAGGAAGCAGTGGTGCTGGGATATAAACTTCGGTGTATTTTAAGCCCATAGACATCCTGTTAATTTATTTAGTGTAATAATTAGGGTGGTAGGCTTCTGTTCATTGATTTTAGGTACATGACACAGGAGAGGAAACAATCTATGTCTCAGACACTCCTGAGTGTCTCCCACGTGGTTCCTGATTGTCACCATGAGAGGTCCTTCTTTTTAAAAAAAATTGTCATTATTATAGATAGACTTTTTCCTCTTGTTTTTTCCTATGTTATTTTTTCTGCTATCATGCTTTTCTTTTTCAGATTTTTATTTACAGCACAAAAATATTGATGCAAATAAACCTTTAAAAAATTATCTATAGGTAGGTGTCCTCAATAAACCAAACTAATTTCACTTAACATGCTCTTTTAATAAGGCTTCTGTGAAAATGTCCATAGATACCTGGGGGTGATAACAGCTGGATGTGTAGCCTAAGTCATTTATCCAACCATTTAATATTTCACTTCCACTTAGTAGATGTCTGGGCCCCGAGAGAAAGCCATTGTGGCGGTGTGAATTTTGGTGTGATGAGGAAGTCAGGTGGTCCAGGTATGTTGAGACAGAGCTTCTTAGTAGGTGACACTGGGCAGAATGAAAGTAGTTGGCACAAAAATGGGTCAAGGAGCATTTGATCACATTCCAAAGAATATTCGTTATCTTTTTCTCCGTGTACAACAGAACCCAAATTTCTACTTTAAATTTATTTTGGTATATGATGTGAGTTAGGAATGGAGGCCTTTACTAAATAATCTACGTTTTCTTCTAATTTTAAAATCCAACTACGGTACGTGTAACTATCATTTATATTTACATTTGTATTTTCACACATTTGGGTTTTATTCTGTTCAGTTGATGTGTCGTTGGCTCGTACCCGGTATCGCCCTGTCTCGGTCTGAGGCCGCGCCTCCCTCCCCTCCGGGCACGGTGCTCCCGGCCTCCTTCCGCGCGGCCTCTCATCACGGCCGCTCCGCGTGGATTCCTCCCGGGGCTCCGCCGCGCTCTCCCGCCCGTGACCTCGCGCCCGGTATGTGCTGGGCCGACCCGAATCCCCCGAGGTGTTTCTGAGAAAGTTCTGTGACTTCTCTCTTCTCGCAGATAGAGTCGAGGGCTGTTCCCTAGCGGCTCCCCGGCCTCCCTGCTGCGCACGGAGCGGCGCCCCCGGACGCGTACGTACGCACGCACACGCACGCACACGCACGCACGTACACACATGCACGCACACGCACGCACGCAACGCACGCGCACGCACGCATGCACACGCATCCACGCAACGCACGCGCACGCACGCACGCATGCACGCGGCTTTCTCTAGAGAACGGAGGAGCACTGTGTAGAGATTAGCAACGCTGTGCTTGCAAACGCAGCATTTGTGACAGGCGTGGGGCGAGGACGCAGACCCGTGTGCCTTTGTGTACGTGAGATGGGAAAACAGACCACTTCGGTCTCCGTCTTAGGCGGACGGAGGATTTCCTTTCTGATTCCCAGAGTTACGTGATGCCGTTTGTTCTGCCAGAGTTTGTCCCCACAGAAGGAGATCCGGGGAAGAAACCGAGAAAGGAAGCAGCCGGAGGGCAGGTAAAGGGACAAAGGCGCACAGGAGAGGGGAGCGCTCCTCCTGCCCGCCTGTGTCCCAAAGACGTGTCCGGAGACCCCGCGGAGCTGCGGAGGCCGGTTCACACCGGGGCCTGCTTGCTGTGGGCCCGTCCCGGGGCCGTCTCACCTGCTGGAGCCCCGGGGCGCCCTCGGAAGCAGCTCCAGGCGGCGGCTGTTCTGCTGCACCTGCAGGTTCTGCTGAAGTCAGCCCAGGGTCCACCGTGGGCGAGAGTCCTCAGCGGGCATTGCCCTCCGCCACGCGGTGGGGACTGCCCTGCCCCGCACCCTGTCGACGGCCAGGTGCGGCAGCCCGTGAGTGGCCAGAGTCAGGATTTTCTGAGTTCGACATTGAGACATCGCCATACCAGCACTGTGAGACCTGTGGTAGGAAAGCAGTAAGCCCGGTGCGGTGGGCACACCTCGTCCGCCACTGGGCACTGTTAGCGATGCTCGTTCTCATGGGCTTCTCTGAGGTTTACGAAGAAAAATGAAAATAAGCCAGGAACAGGAGCAAGCTCTACGTTCTCCAGGGCTGCACTTTCTACTGTGAGTGATGAGGGCCAGACTTCTAGACGGAGATGGAAACGTCAGGCTGGTACCGCAGGGGGCTGCAGATGAGGGCCCCAAAGACCCAGCACAAGGAAAATACCAGGAAGTCTCATGTTTTATATTAAAATTTCTTGCAAATTGGCCATAACCCTATAAGTCATCCAGACTTTAACATTAAAAACATTGGATATGCTCTTAAACTGAAAGAACATTTCTCAACTCCCCCTTCCCCTAAATCTTCTAGTGAAACTGTTGCTCCGAAAAGATGTTCTAGCTTTATTGTACAGATTTAAATATCCTGGTATACCTGTGCATACCTCCAGGGGTGAAGCCCCTTCTAACTGGAGAAGCGTTGACGTCTGAATCTTTGAAAAGAACAAATTCCTGCACCAAAGTGAAAGGAGGTCTGTGTGAGGGTCCCTATTGAAGTCTGGCTGCTGGTTGGGTTGCCCCTGGTTCTGCTTGGCTTATCTTCAGTTCCCAGGATGTGTTCCTGCTATAGGCAAAGAGAGAAGTCAAAATTGAGAGTATCAAAGATAAACTAAATCCAACCATTTATCTTCTAATATTCCAGCCTTCACTTAGAACTTTTAGCTGTTAATTAGACATTTTACAACATTCTGTTTATTTAAATGCCCAAATGTTTAAAGACCACAAGGTCACTGTCAGGCTATTGCTGGAGAAGGAATGTTTGTCTCTCGTCTCCAAGGCAGATGTCCATTGGTTTTGCCATCCCCAGACTGGGTCTGACACTAACAAATCAGACGTCCCCGACCTGTGATCAGTCTGTGAACCCGGCCACGTGAGTGCAGATGTGCCTGCGTTGGAACTGTCTTCTGCTGCGAGCCAAGGCCAAGCTTTAGTTCCCATTTACCATCAAGGAGCAGAGAACCCAAAGCATCGTCAGTGGCAGAGAAGATGCCATGATTCCGGCTATTTTTCATAGCACTGAGATTCATATCTATGCTCAACGTGCTTTGTATGTTTTCCCTCACGTGCTGGGACAGGCCTGTTTTCCAAGACAAGATTTGGGAGCAGAGGGAAGAGGCTTCTTTTGGACATGGTCATCAGCACAGTGTAATCTCCCTGCAAAACGAGAAAGGTCCCCTCGCTGAGGACGAGCTTTGCTTCGGTCTTCTCGGGAGCCTCGTCCACCTGATTTTCCACCCTTATCCCCCAATCTTGGACCTTCCCTTCAACTGAAAGAAAGACACCTTCTCCCCTTTTGATGTTTTATCTGAATCTTTGGCAAAAGTCTAGCATATAATTTTTTAATTAAGATGCCTGTGTTTGAAAAGGCGGTGACAATGGAGCTCCAGGCTCATCTGGCTGGCCACGTGCTCCAGGACAGGCTCGGGTCTGGCTTTCAATCAGGTCACAGCATGTAGTCGGGATCTGTGACAACCTCATTACTCATAAGGACAGAGGCTCACTGAAATACAGGGAAATGCTCCTGTCACCAGCACACCCAGTACGGTTTTGCTCTGTGCCATTGGCTTGAAGTTTCTCACCACTGGGCCAGTATGCAAGACATGTTGCCTACCTTGCAAAAGATCACCTTTCTCTTTAGAACCATTGATATTTGATGCACTTGGACAAACAACTTAGAGTATGTACAGATTCCACCTCACAGGGGATCCGCCGATGCTTCTGGTGTAGCTTGGGAGCAGCCCTGAGAGACCAGAGGCAACTCTTACAATGTGAGTGCCTCGCCGAGAGGGGCAGCTCGTCCACAACTCTTTCATCTTAGCTACGGCCGGGCTGCACGCAGCACAGTCCCGTGGGGCCGAGATCTGGGCCGTGTGCAGCACAGTCCCGTGGGGCCAAGATCTGGGCTGGCTAGGTTTGACCGGGATAAGCATCGTGGAGTCTGAGGCTGACACTCAGTGCAACAGTCAGACACAACACAGTAGAGTGAGGTCAAAGTTGGCATGAGGAGAATGGAGAGGGCTGCAGGGACAAACTAATTTTGGAAAGATACATGGCATGCATTAGTCTGTATGGCTGTGATTTCCGAAAGGCTGAAGGTCATCTCCTTAAGTACCAAAACTTTAGAGTGTCACCTGTTTCTGATGGTCTTGCATACATTTCCTTGCCCCAAGTTTAATATTGCTAAGGTTTGGGAGGAAATGCTGGCCTCATCAAATGTCACAATTAACCCTGGACAGTCTCAGTCCATGCACGTAGTCCCAGGGTAATTATTAATAGCGCAACTTTCACTCTTAAAAGTCTACTTGTTTGGGCAGGAAGTGGTATGATCCCTGTAGATAAGGAAAGCAGATTTTGCTTTTCCTTTTAACAACAGAGATACGTTGAGCTTTGAGGTGCTCCTTTTCCAACTTCAGGGCTGTTTTTTTATATCTTTTTATATCCTTAATATGCTCATTCTTTTCTCCACCTTTTTGAACATACGGCATATAGTTATAACTGTTTTAATAATGTCCTCGTCGACTCCTCTGTGTCATTGCCAGGTCTGTTTATATTGATCAATCCCTCCCCCCCATTTTAAAGTATATTTTCCTGCTACTTTGCATCTCTGGTAATTTTTGAGTGGATGGCCAGACGTTGTCTTCTGTGCTGTGTTGGGTGTCAGGTATTTTTGTATTCCTTTAGATATTCTTGTGCCTTGTTCTGGACACAGTTAGGTTACTTGGAAACGGTTGATCCTGTCGAAGCTTGCTTTCGAGCTTGGCTAGGTGGTGGCAGAGCAGCCTTTGCTCCAGGGATTATTTTTCCCCTTCCAAGTGCACCCAGTGCCCTGTGCATTACAGGTTTCTCCCTCTGGCTACGGGAGCATCAGCTGTTCCTGCCCTGTACAGCGCAGGGGCTGTCTGCCTGTTCGTCTCTGTGCTTCCCACCCCCGCCTTGAGTAGCTTCTCATCCGTGCACTGACCAGTACGCGGCTGAAGAGCAGGGCCCCCCCCCAGGTTTCCAGGGCTCTTCTTCCGCGTGGGGCTCTCTGTGCAGCTCTCTTCCCCATCACTGCACTCTGCCACTTCAGCCACTTTGACATCCCAGAATTCTCGGGTACGTCTGCTCCACTCGGGGAGACTGCCGGGCTTTGCTCCCGCTTTTTGCACTGCTGCTTGACTGAAAACTCTGCAGCCAGGAAGCTGGAGCGATCACAGGGCTTGCTTTCTTTTCAGAGATGAACTGATTCCCCTGGCAGTTCATTGGCTTCAATCTTCCAAATGTCCACACTCTTATCCTGCATTTCTTGTTGCAGGACTCCATGCCTCTTCACCGGCAAAAGAGGCATGATCAGTCTGCCTGTCTGTCTGTCCTCTGTCATCTCTCTATGTATCTGTCTCCTATCTATCATCTGTCTACTCATCTACCTATATCCATCTATGATCTATCTTCCTGTCCATCCTCTGTCTACCTACCTAGCTGCTCATCCATTCATCTATGCATTATCTATCTATCTTTCATGATTATTATTTTTACCACAACTTCTTCCATGGCTGAAATTGTTGTGCATGCAGGAAGGGGATACTCATGTCCATTTGCCCCTTTAGGCAATTAAATATTTCAATTATGTTCTTTATTTTGTTTAAATCTTTGAGATCAGGCTCCCCTTTATTTCTCTTAGTTCCCTGTTGGAGTCCTAAATTCTAAAAACTTTTGTCTCACAATTGCTAAAACCTGTCTATAAATAAACTCTTCTGAACATACGGTGCTCGTCTTTGCTTCTCTTTCTTTTTTCTAGATTAATTTATTCCACTAACTTTTCATTGGCCACCTCTTACTTTGTAGACTAAACTAGGTGATAGAAACACAAAGACAAATATCCTGTCCTTTAGGAGCTTCTGTGCGTAGTTGAAAAGATGCTCGCAACACAACATGGTAAGTGCAGTGGCAGAGGTAAGCACAGGGTGCTACGGAGAAGACAGGAGGTGGGTGCCAAGTTCAAATTTCGTAGAAAAGACCTTACCTGAGATAGGAGTATGGAGGGGTTAGCAGGCAAAGAGTGTGAAAGGTATGCAAGGATTTTATTTTTGAAGACAACCTTTAGAAAAATCATGGAGACGAGAGTACAGACCACTGGGAATACAGTAGAGGATGGAGCTTGCTTTGACTAGACTGTCGGAGGATAGAGCAGGAAGGACAAGCGCCAAACACGGGGAGGTAGGAAGGCGACAGATCACAAAGGATCTTGTATGTCGTGCGAATAATGTCCAAAGACTTTATACAGAAGTGTCTGGAGAAAAAAATGAAACCTTTTTTGTCAGTGGGGTGATAGGACAAGATTAGATTTCATAAAGGTGACTCTGGATCCAGTGTGGAGAATGGATTATGTCAGAACAAGAATGGAGGGAGAACAACGGGGAGACTTGGTTTTATTCAGATGAGAAATAATGAAGAACTAAGAGCACCACTGCTGGGGGAGGAGGGAAGGGAGAGACAGAGACAGAGACAGAGATGAAATCAAGAAATACACACGCGTGGAACTGACGGAACTTGGTTGCAGAGGGAGGAAGAGAGAGAGAAGTCCAAGATGACCTTTGGGTCTCTAGGACAAATGACTATGAGAATATCTGGGCTATTCGCTGGACTAGGGGACGCCAAAACAAAAACATATTTGGACTACAAGATGACGAGCTCAATTTCAGATATGTTGGATTTGAACTGGCTGTGAAATATCACTGAATGGCCTGAAAGTTAATCGGATATATGGCTTTGCAGCTCTGTAGAGATATTTGGGGGTGACGTAAGGGTCCTCAGCTAATAGGGGATAGGACTGAATGACAGCAGAGACCTGGGATGGGGGCAGGTCGCTCCTGTGGGGCGAAATTGCACTCACAGCTAGTGCTTGGTTACTTTCCATATCTATACTCCATTATTTTCTATTTCTAGAGAGTTACAGAAACATGACTGGCATTGTCTTTTTTTGTCATTATGTTGGATGTGCAGAAGAAAGTTTAACAATTAATTAAACTAGTTCACATTTATACTTGCAACCTGTGCATCTACAGTTTTCTCCAGCTAAGGCAAAAGGAGGGGTACAGACTGCCCTGTGTGAGGACCATGGGGTTCTGCGCTGGATACATGCAAGCTCTGCTCCTCCGGGGGAATGTGGGGACTCACTTACACACTGTGTCCTCCCGGACTTTTTGGAATGTTTTTATTTTTAACCCCATGACATTGAACTCTGTGACACAGAATGTCCTGTGATTTCCCAACACGGTAGGTATCTTCCTGAGTTTCCTGACCTATATTTTCATATTGGCCAGAATTCCTATGTTGACCAAGCTTAATCTTATACATTGATTTTTTTTTAAGTAAACTATTTATGTGAAGGTGAAGTTTTTAGAACTTTGCTTCAATTTCTCAGTGCAGTGGTAGAATATGACCCTGGAAGTCAGACAGACCTGGTGTTCAGCCCGGTTCTGTAACTGACTAGCTCTGTGATAACAGATAAACTCTTTAACCTCTCAGATTGGGTTTCTGTATCTAAAATCTGAGGATGAAATAAAGTTGTCATGGGGTTATTGGAAGGTTTAAGTTTGATAATACATGTGAAGTGCTTAGCACAGAGACTGAAATACGCAAAAGTGCTCGGTGAATTGGCTGCTGCTGTTTATGTGGCTTCTGTGCACGTACTGTCTTCTCTGGGGACCGGTTCAGTTCGGTTCAGCCAGCACCCGCTGAGAGCCTGTCCTCTGCATGGGCTCTGCACTGGCGTTCTTTGTTTGGGGGCTATTCAAAGATGAAACAACCCTAATGACCATCCTCAAAGAATTTCCCCTAAAGTTTAATCACCATTATTTCCTACTTTACATCTGCCTATGGTACCATCCCTTTCCTCAGTCCGGGGGAAACATTTTTTAAAGGTTTTTCCAATCTTTGGATGGTGAGGGAGTTTTGGTCTGTGGTGATGGGGCTTTCTCACTCCATGTTACCATCTGGAATTCTTTGTTCAGGCCTTGGCCAGAAAAAGCAACAAAAACAAAAACAACACACTCACGTAGGAAAATAACATTTGGCAGGAACTTGGCAACGATAACCCTTCTGTTGCCAGAATACTCGTTCACTGTGTGGGTAGCTCAGATGGCACTTAATTAAATGCATTTCCCTATAAATTCTCAGCAGTGTGATTATTTTTACTGAATGGCTAATAACTACCCTATCTCTAAGGCAACCAAATCTCACAGCTTGCAGGATAGGGAAATCAGTGTGTATAAATAGCATGTTGCTTTTGTTAATACTCCGCCATATTCCTCATCATTCTCAGAGGGACAATGGACTTATCTATTATTTCCCTCCTGCCTGATATGCCTATGATATAATAAAGACAATACCTACCATTTTCATTGCCAACAATGAGTCATGTACTGTACTAGGCACTTTGTATTCATTATCTCATTTAATCTTCACAAGTGTTTGAGACAGGTACTAGTATTCTCATTTACAAGATGGGGAAAGATGAAAAGAAAGTTCAAAGAGGTTAATTAAGTATTTTGCTCAAGGAAGTGATGGATTTGAAGAATGGTCTGAAAAATCTACTTGATGCCAAAGCCATGATCTTTTCTTTACACTACATGAACTTTTCTAAAGAAAGGTGCTTATCGTGTTTTCAGATACAGTTTCAACGCACTTCTGTTCAGTCAAGACATACCTAAAAAATTATTTATGCATCCATTCAGTTCCACAGTTCACCCGTGAGCATCTCCTGTCCAGTGCAGGAATATTAGGAATATGATGAGGAGAGAGGGCCTCAGCTGCCATGTGGTGCCAGATAAAATATTTAAACTAATTTTTCTCATGTTTTTAAATTAGCCAAGAAGTTTACTTATGCAAAGACTTTGCTTCTTAGGCACAACACTATATATTTGAAGAGAAAGGTAAAAGTTGGCTGAAAATTGTGAATTGGAACAAGAAAAAAATAAGATACATTGGTTGATTGCTCTTAAAAATAAGGTATCGATTCTTTTCTTGTCTATTTCTTTACAGGTCTGTAACCTGTGGGAACGGACATATGCATTAGCAGAAAAATGTATTACACAAATAATGTTTTTGACATAAATTTACAGATTTGTCTGCTATGTTATATTTCAATAAATTTGACTCAAATGCCTTATTTGACCTTCACTTTGCAAGATATTTTTCTAGGTTTAGAATTTGGTCATTATTTTCTTTTAGCATTTTAAAGATGTCATTCCATCATCTTCTGGGTTCCATTGTTTCTTTTGAAAAGTCAGCCATCCGTGTAATTGTCACTCCTTTGAATATGATGTGTCTCCCTCAGCGTTCCCTCCAGCCCTCACCCTTGGCTGTTTTTAAGGGTTCTCTTTGTTTTTGATTTTCAGTATGCTGAGCCTATTATGTTTTCCAGCATAATGTAATTCCGATATAGCTATATTCCCCCTCCTGTATTTATCTTGCTTCGATCTTGCAGAGCTTCTTAAATCTATGGATTAATGATTTTAGCATTTGGGGGAGATTCTCGGCCCGTGCCTTTTCACATATTCCTTCTGCCCCTTTGTCTGCACCCCACTTTTTCCTAGGACTCCAATTACATTAGAACTTATCACTGTGTTTCACCTTTGTTCAATTCGTGTATTCATTTATTTGTGTTTACTTTTTCTCCATATTCTTTTCTTCTCCAGTTCTGATGCCTTGGTAGTCCTAGATTTCAAGTTTTCTTTTGTTACCTGGCTATGATACCTCCTGAAAGGTCTGAGCCTCTGCTGTCTGCTTGGGTTGGTGAGTTTCTTGGGACATAGCAAACGCTGCAGGAGAAAAGCAGGGAAGGGGGTTGGATGCACGTGTGTGTGGCTTTTTGTTTTTGTTTTTGTTTTTTCCTGCTCTGGGATCTTTACCCCTCAAGTACTAGCTGACTTGGTTGTTGTCTGTTGTCTTTCACCAACTTGTTTTGTATTTTGTCCAGATTTTATAGTTATTCTCAGCAGGATGATCAGATTGACACAAGCTACTTCTTCAGAGACAGAAATGGAAATTCTACATCAATAAGTTTGAGTCAGAGGTTCCATTTCTTTTCTTTAGTCTCATGTTAGTGACTTGGATAATGAAATATATGTTACTGAGGTCATAGTATTGAAATTAAAATTAGAAAAATTGGGTTTTGATTCCAGAATCAACAGAAAATTGCTTTGTGATGCTAGGCCTTCTGGTTTCAAATTCCCTGCCTATAAAATGGGCACACTATATCACCTATATAATTGTCAAGGCGATTGAAAATACTTGAAGAAAAGTAGAAGGAGATTTTTTTTTCTGATAAAATGCTGTCGTTATTCATCCTCATTCTTTTATAAGTTAGCTCCATGTGGGGACTGAGAAATGAATTTTTAATTAAGAACTTCACTGTGGCAACCAGCAGCAGCAATCACGCTTACACTGTGTCATGCCTGTGTTTGCCGTCTCTCCACCCATCAAAGAAAACTGGAAAGAGAAATGAGCAGATGCTAACTCAGTGTGAAACTGTAGTCAGAGTGCAGCATGTATTGAATTTGTAATATCCTGACAGGCCTGAGTCTGTACAGCATTTGGAAGCAATTTCAAGATGTTTTCTAAGAGGAAAGAGAAATGCATTTGTTCACAGAGGCAACTCTTACCTACCTAGATAACCTGTGCCCACTTCAGAACACCACCAAGAGTTGTGAAAGTAGGTATGTGCCTGCTAATTTGAGCACTGCTAAGCACATAAATAGGTGAGCCGTTAATGTACATATCTTGGTCATCTTAGTAAACCAAAATTGAGTCGACTTTTTTCCTAGGTTAACCTAATCTAAAAATAACATCTTCATCTCTTATTAATAGGCTAGTTGTTATCTGATGTTTTGCTGTGGGTTCAGGGCTCCAGAATAAATCATGCTTTGATTATAGGGTGGATTGAGTTTCACTGACTCATTCAGGATGGGGCTGGGCACAGAACTGTGGTCTGTCCCAGGTCTCAGGTAGGATAGGGCTCATCAGACCGTAGGCCCTGTTTATATCATGTGGGAGAAGGTATAGACATTCTTGTTTTTAATCAGGCAAGAGGCACAGAAATGGCTGGAGAAGGGGAGGGAACAAACCTTCAAAAAAAATTCTTTCTTGCTTCTGATCCCACTGAGAGATTTTGTCCCACTTCTAGTCCAAGTCATGAATTAGAAGAAAAGTCAAGATGCCCTAGGGGGTTAACTCCAGGGCGGGCACACGCCTTGGGGCTCCAAGTTCAGTAGTCTTCCACTCGCTTTGAAACCTCCCCACGTACGGGGTCTCTGCATCTTCCCCACTTGACAAGGTCTTGTGGACTTTTTGGAGGGGGGTTTAAGAGACCTTCAGAGAATACCCAAGTTACCATCATATTATTTTGAAATCATACATGTCAGAAAGAAAGAGCAGGAGGCAGTCTCTACAGCGGCCCTGCTCAGCCTCAGGGAAGCGGGACGTCATGTGGGATATGGGACTCCGGGGATCAGGTGATCTCGCCATCCGCTCGGCTGCAGGTGCAGGAGCTCCCTGTGCTGAGCTGCGACATCGCGGTCAAGAGCTCCCCATCTCTGCGTCTTAGTCTTCTGCTACTACTGACACACACACACACACACACACACACACACACATCTCCCTGTTCTCTCTTATTTTTAAATAATTCTCTAAACATGTATTTATTGAACACCTACCTATAATACAGCGATTGCTCTAGGGACCAGGGATTCACAAGCATACATAACACATTGGTCTTCTTTCTACATCATGATTTCTGCTTGCCGACGTCCTGTCGTTCATGGATTCTGTCCACTGCCTTCTTTGTGCTTCTCAGCTGTCTGCATCCTTCTCTACACGTAGCACAAATACCCCAACCCAAAGTGCACGGTAGTTCCTGCCGATCTATCATCTGTGTTAAGATCTCATGTTGAGCGGAACTCTTCTTGTATGTTCCCTCCTCAACGACCCTTGGGCCAGATGCCAATCTTTGGTCCAATCCACTTTGGCCAGGATAGCAAGGTCTCAGGTGTAATCGTGGCGACCTGTGTCTAAGGAGACTCTCACCAGGAGGCTCTGAGGGTAGCAGGTCTCAAGTGCTCTCCAGAAAGGCTCAGTCTACACCATACACAGTTTGTCCGGTGTGGTTAGCGTTGCCAATCTGGGCAACATGGAGACAACATGTATTGTAAAATCGAACAATTCCACCTATTGACCTGAACTGAGCCAATAAATTTCAAAAAATTAATTATCTAACTCTGGTTTAGGGTTCATTCTGACAACCACAAGGGCTTATAATGCTAATGAGGTTTATGGAAATCTGTCAGCCAACTCTGGCATCCTTGTTACCATGCAAAGACATGTTCCTATAGAAGAGAAGATCGAAAGCCATCCAGATGCCAGCCATGGCATTGAATGCCAGAATGATCTTCTCATGGATAATTCCTTAAGGAACGCTTGCTGAACTCACCTGAGTGACTTGGAAGAGGTGACGCTGTAAGGCAGGCACAGTGAGAACACAGGGTGATGGGAGCATTTTGTGCACATCCAGCGGGTTCCCCTGGAGAAAGCTGCTCCACCGTGGCACTGTGGACATCTTTGGTTGGATAATTCTTTGTTATGGGGGGTTGTCTTGGCCACTGCAGGACGTTTAGTAGCATTTCTGGCCTCCATTCCCCAGATGCCAGTAGCATTCCCCCCAATCCCCAGCTGTGACAATCAGAATGTCTCTAGACATTGCCCGGTGTCCGCTGTAGAGGGCATCACTTTCCATTGAGAACCGCTGCCTTAGAGGGAAGCAATTTGTAGATGAGAAGCAAGAATCCTGTGACTAAATTTCACTTGCATGAAGTTCAACCCCACGTTGTTGCAAATTTACTTTCCATTCACCAACAAATAGTCAACAAACAGGAACGACAACCAAAAAGAATGATCAAAAAGCCCCCACCCAGGTACAAAGACTTTATTACCTACCTGTGTTAAGTGTACTATGCCTTTCAATGTCAGGGCAATTATGTGAGTCTTGAATAAGTATCGTCAGTTTAGGTAGAATGTATTTTAACATAAATACCGAGTCACTTTTCATACCTTTTGATTCCCCATTCACTGTTTTATTGTAAAACAGTGTCTCATTCAGCCAAATCTTGTGTATTTGTTAGTAAACTGTGTGCCTGGTGAATTACTAGCACCATCATTCAAGACCCTGACTTTAATATGATCTGACATGTTTGGAAGTAGGGTGGCCCTCGAATCTCTGGTTAACGTGATTTCAAGAAAACGCAAATAGGTTTGTACTCTTTTACTGACCAGAGTAGGACAAAATTAGGGAAGAAAATTTGCTACCAGAAACATATCCCAGTTTAAAGAAGCTGCCTGGCCAACTGAGCATGCAGAAATGCTCTCGCCACACGGGACAGGGAAGGTCTGAGTTGGAAGCGAACCCAGGGGAAATAGATTCTGGATTCCTGATGTGGGTGGGGCAGAGGCAGGAGGGAGACCAGTTTGTAGGGAACTGGGCGCTCTGGAGAGGGGACGGAGGCAGGCGGGGAATCTGGGGGGCTGTGGCTGGGAGTGGGCAGATAAAGCCTGAAACAGAGGCTCCCGTGTGCCTGTATCCGAGCTCTCCTCCAAGAGAGCTGGGGGGAGACCGGAGTCTATTTTCCATGATCACCCTCCTCCACCAGAAGCAGAACGAGATCACTCTTGTAACCCTGCAACGAGACCCCACTAGACTCAAGCTCCGTGAGGGCAGGGATGTGCCTTACCCATTCCTCATCCCCCATGCCCCATGCCCAGCACGGTGCCTGGCACAGGGGCGCTGGGGGTGCTGGAGTGAACCCAAGGGCTTTAGGACAGCTCGCAGCAGAAGTCAGAGCGCCTCCATTCAACGGGCACTGGGAAGATGCCCTGAGTCCTCTTCTGCCCAGGCACACGCTTTTCCTCATTTCCCGGCTCCGATGCTCTGGGGAAAGCAGCAGCGTGATGGCATGTCTCTCACGTCGGAGTGTAATTTAGGGAATCGGCCGCAGCCTTCGATCTCTTTAGGATGCGAGAGGGGAGAAGCGACGAGCATACGAGGTATACGAGGTGTGCATGGTCTGTGGCAGCAGCGGGCCGCGAATTGTGGGTTGAGCGGGTGGGGGAGTCCGAAGGGCCAGGAGCCTGAGGCGCAAATACAAGGCTCCAGTTGGGGCTTCACAGCTGCTGGCCCTGGAGGAGACAGGTGAGATTTGGTCTTGCCACGAGGGTCTGTGTTCTCTTATCTTCTGTATTCCTCCTGGGGAAACCAGAGCTGCATGTAGGCTCTTTGGGGGATGCTTCTCAACCTCCCTGTATGTTAGGCTCTCTGGGGCGCCCTGCTTTGCCCTAAGTCTGGACACTCTCCCAGGTTGCTTTCAGGTGATCTCAAGTGATGGGTCTCTAGTGGGTCCACTTTTCTCAACATAACTCCAAGAGACGATTGCTGTGGACAGCGTTTGTTTTGTCTGATGAGCAAAGACTTGGACCTGGCTGTTCTTTACTGTCACTGTCGCAAAGGTTTTAATCAAAGGCTATTTGGAAATAATGCAGCTAATTAATGTTTATGATGCAGCAAGGGTGACTCTCCCTTAGTGCCTTAAACCTTTCACCTGAAACACAAACATGCCACACTGGAGCTTTAATTGTCAAGGAAGATGAAAAGTATACCAGATCATTGCCGGGCAAAGCCTCCTGTTGATATAGGCAGCAGGAGCCCACAGGCTTGTGCAACGCAGGCTTGTGGCTGCAGATCCGCTTTCCCTGGGCTTGCTGCCGCGTTGAAAGTCGGTGAGTGACGCGTCTCATCTCCAGCAAGCTCATAAACCGGAGGCCTCGCCTCTTGGCTGAGGTACTCTGTCTCTGTGGTTTTCATGGAACGCACCTACTAAAATGAGACTCACGGAGTTCCTTTCTTGAATCGGAACTTTCAAGACAAAGATGAAATGGGATTCAAAGGCTTGTTTTGTCTCCGACATTTTTATGTTCGTTTATGGTTTTATAAAGGGCCCTTCTTGTTTCATTTAGCCAACAACATTTATTTGGAACCTGATGTGTACCAGAGGCTGTGTACACAAAGACGTGAATCCCGCAGAGAAGGGCCTCGTAGTCAAAATCGCAAACAAATAGCAGATGAACACAAAATGTCATTGAAAGTGCATTGACAGGCAACACTGCAAGTACCACTCTGAGAGGCGCTCAACTCCGAGCGGCGAGAGTGAGGAGGACTCAAGCAGGCTTTGCACCAGAGACTTTGAGGGAGAAGAGGAGGGAGGCAGGCATTGAAAAGTGTTCCAATATCTGTGGCTTAAAAGGTGGGTTGTGGCTCAGCTCAGAATTACTAGGCTAATATCATATTCATTTGCTAACAGCCTGAGTGTGTGGGCAGCAGTGTCTACCGCTGTCTCGCTGCTGTGCTTGGCTAACAATGTTATCTGTCTGATCTTTAGAGTGCATTTTTCCCGTATCTTTTCTTTTTTTGATGATGAGATTATCCAGTGTTGATGTTAACTGGTTTCAACATAAGCCATTATCTAGCTTGGTACGTAGGCATCTTGTTAACTATCTGCATTTGTGCAATATAAGCCAATTGATTTGAAGTCTTGTAGCTGGCATATGTCGTCATTTAGACAGACGTTGAAGTGATTCACCTTGTGTTACCAGCAAAAGGAAGGATTTGCTAAGTAAATTAACAGTTAAAGAAAATTGCTGGGATTTGCTCAAAACTTTTAAAGAGCATCAATTGTCTTAAGGTCTCTTTAAGCTTGACTAATACCCATTTACTTTCAAAAGAGTAAGAATTTTATTTAATACATTTTCTAAAGAGACATAAATGTGAGACAAAAATACAGTCCTGTGTTGCTTAACAACAGGAATACATTCTGAGAAAGTTTTCATTTGGCGCTTTCATTGTGTGAACATGAGTGTACTCACGCGCCTGCTACACCCCTCGGCTGTGCGCAGATCCTACAGAGCCCCTGGCTACACAGCTGCACTGCCCTGACACTGCAGCAGCTGGAATGTACCGGCAAGCACCTGTGTGTCTGGACACTTCCAAACATAGAGCAGGTGCAGCTACAATGCGGTGTCCTAATCTGTTGGGACCACCACTGTAAGCGTGGTCTGTCATTGACCAAATCACCGTGTGGCGCATGACAGTATCAAAGTTTGGTTCTATTACTTGAATGTCTTGAATACATTAAAATTGAATTTCTTAAAACAGTTCTGTAATTAAGATGTTTTACGAAATCACATCAAATAGTGTAAGTTAGGATCATTGTAACCTTTTTATTGAGCTGTCAATATTAACAAAACGGTTCAAATAAAGGTCTTGAATTGACTCCTGTAATGGAATTGTTCCTGAACTTTCTAAGGACATGGACCCCTTTTAGAATCTGATGAAAGATATGGATAGACTTCTTTAAAAAATGCATGTCCACGCAGAACTTAGCATCCTGTTTTAAAAGGTTTTTGCTTCCCTAGGAGGCCACTGTGACGCTCAAGTCTGCCTGACCTCGTGGAATAGCCTGGAGTCACTTCAGACAGCCCGGTTTCTTCTCCTGTGACATCAGAAGAGTCTTCCACACACGGGCAGGCAGGGACCAGTGGATGAAAAGTCTAACAAAACCATTTTGTAAACTTAAAAAAAAAAATGAAACTACATCTAATTAGCCATCTCAAGAGAAGTTTTGATACTTTGGCTCCTTTGTTGTATCTATGGAATATGTATGGGATACACATATGGGATATCAATGGAATATATATATGGAAAAATATACAAAATAATATATTTCCAAAGTGTATTTCAAGTCTTTCCTGTAATGTCAGAATCAAGATGGCTTAAAAATCATGTGCTTTATCAAATATACAGATTCCACGATGCACATAAAACACGTCTGCCTTGTCAAGCAACAGCATCATGAACTTTCTAGGCACTCCCCCGTCCCTCCATCTCAGAATGGTTCCTGTCCAACTGAGGACCTTAGTTTTCACCTAGAGCTCTGACATTCATATAGGCTTTTTTATTTTTATTTATTTTTTGACAGTGAAGTTCAAACATGTGTGGGCGGAGGCAGAATGTCAAAGTGCGATCAATGACGTGGCTGGTAGGAGCTCTTTCCTTCTGGGAGATTTCCGAAATCGGGTCATGGAGTCGGACTTCACTCAGCTGTAGGCTGTCTTCCCTGAGAAAGCGGTGAAGGTTGGAATGGGGCCGCGAATGCAGGAGAGAAATGGAAGAAGGGAACATGGGTTCCCCACTCTTTCTTTAGTGCTGTGTTGGATTGTTAGGTGAAAGCAAATGACACCAGGGAAGCTGCAGCTGGAAGGTTCCAGGCGGTGAAACGAAACAATCCAGAAACCCCGACTCACCTACTGCCTCCTGGTCTGTTCAGTGCAAACCCAGGGTGCACCATTGCTCCCGGGGGAGCGCGCAGAAGATTCCGGAATGGTGCCCCTTATCTTCAGGCAATTGTTTGCTCCCTTCTTGTGTCCAAACCTCTGGCACAAATGAGCGGTGAATTTTTAGACAGAAAGGGGAAGTGAAGGGCTGGGCCGTGCACGTGCACCCAGGAAGGAGGCTGGGCTGTCTGCCATGGCCCTTGGAGTCAGAGGCTCTGGCCACAGGAAGATGCTGTCGCTGCTGGTGGCGTGACCCGTGTGGACGTGGCTGATTAGATCCCAGACATACAGCCCCTACCTGCGTGATGCTGCCTGGGCTGTCATTGTTGTCCCTGGGTGAGAATCCGTCCCTTTTGGCGATGTTTCCCTGACTCTCGGGCTCTCGATGCCTCTGTTGCTGAACACAGGAAACCGAGGTGTCTGGGATCCTCCTTGGCTTTATTTATTTATACCCTGCCTACTTCGACCACAGCGAGGCCACTCACAAGGAGGGCGCAGGTGCAGTAAGAGCGAGCTTTGCCGGCACCGGGGAGGGAGCGCTCGTGGACAGATGACGCACGGCTTGGCTGGAAGGAAGCAGCCGCCCAGGATACGGGGAGATTTTTCTCTCTCTCTTTTCTTTTTGTCCTGTCCAGTCCTCACCTCCCCTCTCCTTCCTCTGCCTTTTCCTGTTTGTAAAAGTTCGGACCACACGTGTTAGAGTTGGATGGAGTTCAGAGATGGTCTTATCTGACTCCTCCATTGGACAGATGAGGACTCCGAGGCCTGGAAGAGGTAACTGGCTGCCCTGAGGCTCCTTGGCGAGAACTCGGGTCTCCTGAGCGGGCCCTCCCGAGACCCCGGAGAACCCTGCAGAGAGGGCTTCGGGCTGGTGGGCAGCAGCGCTGGCGCCTCCCTTTGTTTTCAACTGAGCAGCCCGGAGGGAATTAGAGGGCACCAGGCCCGCGACTCCCAGGCTCTGCCCACAGACCACAGCTGAGCCGCAGGGACGAGCCTGCGGGCCTCCACTGCCAGCCTGGCCCCAGCTCTGGCCCCACCCAGCCACTCTGCATCTGCCGTCACCGCTGCCGCCCTGCTGGGTGGCTCTTTCACAGGCGCCAGAGCTGTGTTCCGGTCTCAGTGGTCCTGGGGGAGGGTGGCAGTTCTCTGCGCCCACCGCCCGGCCGCAGGTGTTACTGTTCGTGTGGCCCACCCCTATGCAGCTGTCTCTCACGGCCCTTCCCTGGCCGGCAGCTGAAGTCTGCAGGGTGCAGGTGGGCCGGGGTGGGCTCCAGTGCTGGCGTGTGAACGAGCCTCACCTCCGCCACCGCCACCGTGTGCCTCACCCGGCTGCCGGCCAGCGCATTTCCCTGCTCTGGAGCCTTCTTTGCGGCTCCTCGTGCAGTCGGCCTGGGCAGGAAACTCACTGCCGCTTCCCAGCTGTGTGACCTGGGCCGATTTCCTCCCCTCTGTGTGTCTGTTCTGTCATCTGTAAAATGGGATGATCGCAGTACTTACCTTATGGGGCTGTTATGAGAACTAAATGAGTTAACAGATCTGAAGCACTTTCGACAGTGTCTGGCGGTGGCCAATGGTCACTTAACGTTAGCCTTGGTCTCTGTGTCCAAATGGTTTGTATGGGGTGTGTGGGTGAGTGTGTGTGTGTCGGGGGGGGGGGGGATTGTCAGTAAGTGGGCTCATTATGGAAAGATATTTAACCTCTCTTTGCCTTGGTTTCCTTATCCGTAAAGCAGGAATAACAATTTTGCCGGCCTTGCAGGATTATAACATGTTTTTCCACATTAAGCCCTTAGAATAATACCTGGCACACAGAATTCAATAAATGTTTGCTGTTATTGTTGTGGTTGTGATTCATTAATTATCCACTTGATTATTATTAGACTCCTGGTCTCTTGTGTGCATGAGTCTCTCTACTCATACGTAATTCATGGATGCAGATGGATTTATAGGGTGGAATAGAGCCTAATTTTATTCTGTGGCATCTGAGACCCAAATGCAAATGGATATTTTATTGGACGAGTAAACATTTCACTCCAGGAAAAAAATCCAAGTGCTAGGCTCTTGCCCAGATCATTCAGAACAGCATATATAATTTTTAAAATTTTATTCTTATGCAATACTGTATTCATTTCTTATTGCTGTTGTAACCAGTTACCACCAATTTAGTGGCTTAAAACAACACAGATTTCTTCTCTTACAGTTCGGGAGGGCAGAAGTCTGAAATCGGCTCTGCTGGGCTAGAGTCGAGGTGAGGGGGCCTTTGGGGAGAACGCGCCCCTTGGCTTTGCCGGTGTCCAGAGGCTGCAGCAGCCCTGGGCTCGCGGCCCCTTCCTCACGGCACCCTGACCCCACTTCCGCCCTGCTTCTCCTCCACCTTCTCCGGCCTCCGGCCCCCCCTTAGCAGGAGCCAGTGATGACAGTCGGGGCCCACCCAGATGGCCCAGGACCCTATCCCAGCTCAAGATCCTTAACTCGATCCTATCTGGAAGCTTCTCTTGCCATATGAGGGAAATTCACAGGTTCTAGAGACTGAACAGATACTGGGATACACACTGAAAACGTCTCTTCCAGATTTGTTCTTTTCATCTTCCCTTAAAATGTAAATACTTCTGGAATGGGTAAAACTTTTAGGTTTCTTGCTCAGGATAAGCAGGGTGTCCTTCGTTTTTGTTTGCTCAGGACAGTCCCAATTTAAGCCTGCTGTCCTGGTGTAATTATCTTATTTATTTAATCGACAAATAAAAATCGTATGTATTTCTGGTGTACAGCATGACGTTTTGATATTATACATTGTGGAATGGCTAAATAGAGCTAATTAACATATGCATGACTCACATATCACTTTTTTGTGGTGAGAACACTTAAAATCTGCTCTCTTAGCAATTTTCAAGTGTACAATATGTTATTAGCTGTAGTTACCATGCTGCACAATAGATCTCTTGAACTCTGGTATAATTATTTTTAAAGTTATTATTATTTTTAATGAATATTAATATATAACAATAATTAAAATTATCAAAAGCATCCCCCTCTCTTCTGTTTCAAAAGCAGTCCAGGTTTGGGCAATAATTATAGGGTCCCTCTACCTATGAATATTCAAAGTGGGGGGACTCGGAGTATGTCCTTCCTGGGGTTTGCTGGGAGCGCCTCCAGCTGGGGCTGGAGATGAAAGAGCAGCTCGGCTCACAGACCCTCGGTGGCTGCGGCCTCAGGGGAGTCCTCGTGTGTGAAGCCAGGTTACTCCCTTTCCAGCTGGGAGGTGGGGAGGGACGGGGCCCAGCCCCCAGCCTCACCTGCTGCAACTCGGCTTGTTTTTATCCTGTTATAATATTAATAGAAAAGACATTGCCTCGAGCAAGTCTCTAAACCTGTAATTTCCCCACCTTTAAAATGGGGAGGAATACCAGTGTTTGGGGCATGAAAAGCCAACAGAGGGAGTGGGACATTAAGTGTGTACTCAAAAAAATGCTTATTGATATTATTAAGATGCCACATTTTCCTTAAGTTATAGGAATTCATAACTTATTTTTATACTGATATTTTTATTCTGTGAAGGGAAAGAACACCTAATTTGAGAGATTTGTTATTTACTAGAGAGATTGAATAGTGTGATAAAATTTTGTTTTGTTTTGTGTGTCCGGTGCACAAAAAGAAACCCACTTCTGCGTCTCTACCGTGGGGCGTATGGGCAAGCCCCGAGGTCGAACGAGTCCTCTGGAGTTCTGCGGGAAATCCAAGGTGCAGGTGCAAAACGTGGGTGCTTTTACCTGGACCCGAGAGAAAGCCAAGGGAACGATGTCTCGGGCTCGGGATTCTAAGGGGAACTTCGGTTCCCTCTGCTCTGCTCTCTGCCAAGCTGCCGTGCAGACCCCAGTCTCTCTCCCGACCTCCTTCCGCTCCCCGTGGGCGCGGGAGGGCGGCACGGCCGTGTGCAGAGCCCTGGGTGCTCGCCTTTGCGATGCGTGCTTTCCCTTGACGCCGTCTGAGCCCCCAGCGCCCCACCAGAGAAGCTTCAAGTCCACTGATCGGCGGTGGGGCTCGCGCAGAGCCGGTTTTCACCCTTTCCAGTGCTGGGTTGAGATCACACGGGTGCCGAGGTCAGTGTTCTTTGGATCAACTTTTCCTGTCGGACCAGCCGTTTATTAACTTCCAAAACAGAGCTGCTATTTCCCTGATGAGTTCATCTGACACAGAGTATCATGAAAAAGAAAACCGTGGCTGTTGGGACTCCGGCTTTGCAGGGCAGAGGAGGGCAGGTCTCCCAGTAGCCAAGACTCGATACATTTTATGGCAAGTGTGAAATGCAGATCATATCTCGTCGCATGCCTTAACGTGTGGCTGATGCGTGTTGTCTTTCGAGGTTGCTGGATCTGAGATCTGGGATTCTAAACCACCTTCCTCTGGTCTCGGAGATGCCAGCCAACAACGGAGACGGACCGTGAGGTAGACAGTCTGCACAGCTGCCACCCCCAAAGCTTTCCCTCCCTGCCCACACACCCCATTCCTTACACCGAGAGGAACGGTCTCATTCTCTCCCTCCCCCACCGACCCCCGACTCTGGCCTGGCCTTGGCAGCTTGCTTGCCCAATGGAAAGTGGCTGTACATTCCGGGACCCAAGGCTACAGCGTAGGACTGTCTGGGTCCCTTGGAATGCTTGCTCTCGGGAGGTCCGTCTCAGAGCCCAGCAGCCCACCGGTGCAGGGGTCTGGTCAACAGCCCCAGCCAAGCTCCCAGATGACAGCCAGCCTCGACTTCCAGCTGCGTTTGCGTGCCGTCCTGCACGTCAGCTCAGGGCAGATGTAGGGGACTCCAGCCCCAGCCGCGTCTGACTGCGTCCACGACAGAGACCCCGACGGAGGAGTGTCCTGCTGCACCTGGTCCACCCGCAGGAGACTCAGGGAGCTGCTCCGTGGGCTTTGGGCAGCAGCAGACCACCAGAACCAAAGGTACGGGGGCGGCGGGGGGTGGGGGGGAGTCCGCGTCTGGCTGTTTGTCTGTAAGTTCACAGGATGGACCGTGGCTGTCCCACAGGCGCGGTTCCATTTCCAGACATGACACAGTCGAGAGGAGTGTGGGCCTGGCCCCGTGGTCTCAGACAAACTCAGGAACCTCCAGGCACCCGAAACCACAGAGCTGAGTCCGCAAGGGCTGACCTGGCCTCTTAGCTACCTCATTCCCGCGGCTGTCCTGATCCATTAGGGTTTCTAAGCTCTCGCGATGACCAAGGACGCCAGGTAGCACCTAATTCAGAGGAAAGAGATTTGCGACCTGATGGCCACAGACACTGAGAGGAGAATTGGCTTGAGCAGGCTGGGAGGCTCTGAAAAACGATATGCTGACAATACAATCTTTTTCCTGTTTCTTTTTTCCCCCAGCCTTACCTATTAGTAGACACTCCATAAATATCATTTAGGGTAATTAAGTAATAGAGATTGCAAACATCTAAACAGCGTAATGATAGTGTTTGCATGCATGTTATTTGCACACAGGCTATTCCTGGCATTTCAGGGGAGAAAACGAATTAGTCTGTTAGGTTTAAGCATTTAACAAATTACATAATATGTAGGTGGATTAGCCGACTCCATTAATGCTTGAGTGGAAAACCTCAGCCTCCGTATATGCCTGTGAATGAAAGGTGTGTGTAACTTAAAAGGGAAATTGACCCGGCAGTTGCCGAACAAAATCCCGAAGTGTAAATTATTCCAGACGTGGTAGCTGTGGGTCAAGGAAAAGAAGAGAAATAGAACAGAAGAGTTTGTAAAATTATGTGGCTGCCCCTGAGGAACGTTCTGGTTTGCTGAGAGGTGGCCTCCAGGGAGGGCGTGCGGCCCTTCTGGCTCGGCGTCTGTCAGTCACCGGCCCCTGGCCACGGGACAGGGATGTGAGCAGTGGGTGCCTTTGGGCAGCTCTCTGGGTTGGGGTCTGCGGCCCCTTGCCGGGTGCTGGGGTCCTGTCACTCATGGAGCCGTTTCAGAGTGTAGGTGTGGCTCCTGGTTTCTGCTCCCTTTTCCTGCGGAGCCAGAATGTGGGGTCCGCACACCTCCCTCGGGGCTGATGGCCTTGTAGGGAGGACATGACATCAGCTGGGTGTCTGGCAAATTCTGCCCGCAGCTCTCAGTCCGGGTGCCGTATCGTCAGTCAGCCTAAACGTGTAGCTGGTGCCGGAAGAACGCCTGGGAATGCAGCTCGTGGGCCAGACCCCGGGAAGGTCACGCGTGCGAACAGACGCACGTACACGGCAGAGCGGTCCCCGGTGCAGAGTGCTGGCGAGGGGCTGGCCGTCCGCACGCCATCTCTCTGGGCCTTGCCGTGCTCCACCTGTCCCCGTCTCCGGCTGCCGGCAGCCCAGCCCGCCCCCCTTCCCTCGGCCTCCCCGTGGGCCGTTTCCTGTGTCCACCCATCCACGGCCAGAAAGGGACAAAGAACTTGGGTTTTACTCCTGGCGTGGCCACTGCTTCAATCTTAGAACAAACTCTGGACCTTTCTGATGTCAGTTTCACCAATCGTAAAAGGAGACGTTTTTCCTGGGTAAAGTCTAGCTTCTCGTAACTCTGATACTCCCTTTCTTTTTTCTTTTTTTGGATTGTGAGAACATGCATTCAAACGTTGTCAGTTTTCTTTCAATTGGTAGTCTAAGCTGTAGATCTATTTATTTATATTTTCTTTATTAGGGTATAACTGACAAATAAAAATTATACATTTTCAGTGTTTAACCAGATGTTTCAATATATACGCTGACATCGCGAAAGGATTAAATCAAGCCAGTTGATAATCCGTTGGCTCACATACTCATCAGTTTTGTTGCCGTCAGAACATTTAAGATCTACGCTGTTTTTAACATTCTCTCCATGGAAAAAAAAATAAGTTGGTGAGGTGATGAGTATGTTAATTAGCTTGTTTCAGTCTTTCTACACTGTATACATAGATCAAAACGTCACACCGTACCCCATAAATAAACAAATATTATTTGTCAATTAAAAAATACATATTCTTATTTAAAAAGATACCCTCTCTTAGAAATTCTCGAGTATGCAACACAGTATTTGCACCTGTAGTTGCCGTGCTGTACAGCAGACCCCCAGAATTTATTCATCCTACGTAACTGCAAGCTCGTACCCCTTGACCGACGTCTCCGCATTCCTGAACCGCCCCCTCCAGCCCTGGTAAACAGCCTACTCTCTGCTTCTGTGAGTTCAACGTTTTCAAGATTCCACATAGAGACCGTGCCCACCTCTGATATTCCGAGACTCTGTTCTCATTTCCCACTCGTCCCTTCTCCCGCCTGCCGTTCCTTTTTGTTTACCCGAGAGGGACAGCATCCCTCTCACCTCCCCATCCCTTCTGCTTCCTCCTTTAGACTTTCATCCGTCTCCCGCCCTGTCCCCACAGGCTGGGTGATCCACTCGTGGGGTTTCCTCTTGCGCTTTCCTGATACTCCTCCTTCCTCCTCCAGGAACCAGCCCCCAGGTAGGAGGAACTAAGTCTGACCCTCCCCTCATCCCAAGGTGACATGCGCATCTGCATTCTAAGAGATTGCACCATTTATTTTATCTAACACTGAACAGATTTCTCTGCCTCCTTCACCCAGGAAAAGTAGCTTAAGCATTAGCAAATGCTGCACATACTTAAGAGCATTCGGTGTGCTTTTCTGAACTAAAACCGTAATGAGGCTTCTGAGAAGGCTGGGTGGGTATTTGCGTTTTTTGCCCCAAGCACTGCTGAAACATTTAGTAAAGGTGAACTGTAAAAAAATGCAGTATTTATCCAGCTGTTTTGCCAAAAAATTAACGTGTAAAACTTTGGTCCTCCATAAGCACAATACATTGAGCTTCCCTGGACACAGCATTCTCAAAATAAGGGGTGGCCAGGCCACAGAAACAGCACATCCGGCCAAGTGTGATCTCACGACAGGTTTTCCTGCATCTTAGGGTGAGTTCTGGAGACTTCATTTTCTTCGAGTTGCTCTTTCGCAGCCAAACAGGGGAAATAAACCTGGTTGAATGAATGCACCTCCAGCCTCAGTCTTAACCACTCATTATTTCCTGTTTCCCTCACCCCCAAGGGCTCCGCATTGCTAACGAGCAGGCACCGTGAGGGATCCCAGTTCCACTTTCTCTTTGCTGTTGCAGCAAGAGCCTCAAGGAGGGGAAAATGATACTCCCAGTGTCTGGAGAATAATAAAGACGTAATTATATTAAATGTTCGAAGCAACCTTACAACTATAAGCTGCTCTAATTCTCCTGGCCATCGATTTGGTAGCTGTGCATGAGAAATGTGTGTTCAGTGATGAAAATGAAAACCGCAATTTCCATGGGCTCTGTGGCAGGGGCTGTTTGTGGCCAGCACTATGCTCGTTTCTACTCTCTTGTTAATAGAACTCCAGGAGTTTGGGGAGTGGACAAATCCAGATACTTACCATTCTTGCTTCCCTATAATTAGGGATGACACCATTGTCAAGGTGACAGATATGTCACCGTTCAAGCCAATTAGACATAAGCATAAATCTGCTGGGTCCCTTGGAGAGCTTCTTTTCTTTCCTGATAAACGGACAGATATGGCTGGTAGGGTCTTTTCTTTGTCCTGCTTTGCATGGGAATGTAATGGCTGGAGCTGCAGCAATTATCTTGAAACCACAAGGAAAGGACGAAAAGAAGTTCAGAGATACAAGCCCTGCCATTACTGAGCTGCTGCACCAGCACTAGCAACTGCTCACATTAAAAATTCTTATTATGTTGAAAAATAAACCTTTCTTTTAAAGCCAGTATAGTTGGATTTTCTGTTACTTGCAGCTACGTGCTTTCCTAACTGACAGATACTCTCTCAAATATCTTGTTAAAAGTGAACATATCCCCACCCTCTGCTCTTCCTCCTGCTACGGACACAAACACATACTTTTATCCATTTGTTACGAACACCGTTTCTGGAAACCCTGTGTTGGCCAGGAGCCCATATGGGTTAGAACATGCGTAGAGGAGAGACAGAAGCATCGGCTCAGGGACGTTTGCACCACGGGGAAGCAGGGAGTGCTTGCTTCTCTGTGCACCCGCTTCTCCTTCCTTCTCCTGCCTGCTGCTTTGGAGATTATTATCAGGTTCACCCATTTAACCGTCACAGCTTGACATGGTCGGACTTGAAAATCACGACCTCGCCTTGTCCCAGACGTGAACCAATCATCCTTGGTTCTTGATCTTCCCTCCCTCTGACGAGTTAGCGAGTTCACATAACCCTCCGTCTGGTAGTTTACACTCGGCATCATTAAACACCATTACGCAGTTTTATTTCTTGGCATCAGCACACGTTTTTTTCCAGGTGGAATTTTCCTTCTGTTTGTTAGTGAGTTGGGAGTGGGAAAATGTGAAGTTCTCTTCTGTGCGATATTGGGAAAAAATGCAGGAAGTTGGTAAAATTTGCTTTACTAAATGCCTCGTAACCGCTGACGACAGGAGGGCACTCGTTAGGTGGCAGGCACTGAGCTAAGCCATCTCCGTGCACGATCCCATTTTACTGGCATAGTGTTCCTGGGAGGCAGGTGGTACCATTTTTGTCACTGGATAGATGGAGAGAAGAGGCTATGAAACATTAGATTGGTCCCATACTGGCTGAGTTAGGGGTCTCGGCTGGAAACAGGGTCTGTGTTGGAAAATGTCTGGCAGCCCATAGTCCTTATTCCAAGCTTTCTCCATTTTTGAGAGGTTCGTAGGGTCTAAAATAACCAAGCAGGGCAGAAAGATACAGTCTGTTGATTAATATACTTAGGCTTTAAGATCACAGAATCATCGAATTTTCAACATGGTAATTAAGAGGTAAAAGTTCACAACCTGCAAGATTAATTTGTTCCAGCTTTCTCCATTTTATGAAAGAGAAAAATGAGTCCTCCATGAGTTAAAGAGAGATCTATCCGGATTTAATTACCGGCCGTCACTCCGGCCTCTAGACTTACTCCCTCTTGTCTGTTTTCTCACCAAAACCAGTCCTCCGTTTCCCCTGTGGCTGCGGTTCTGCAAGAGTGTTCTGCAGACTGCGGGGGTCTGGAATACTCCGTCCTCTGCACTGATGGCTCCAAAGCAGCAGTGGGCAAAACTTCGGGCTTCTCGGAAGGCGTCGAGCCAGCAGCGACCGTCCCGATGGTCTTTGTGTCCTCCACACGCTCCCAGGGGAAGCAAAGTGAGCACAAAAATGAGTCTCACTTAAGAATGTTCTTGATGAAGCAGCAAAAATCATTGATTGCACGTCATCTCGGCCTTGGAGGACAGGCCGTGTTCCCACCCTGTGCGGGGGAAGGGAAGGCAGCAGCAGGCCCTGGTGCACCCGTCACCTCCGGGAAAAGCACGTACGGGACACGGTTGCAGTGGGACTTGTCTCTTTCTGCATGGCACGGCGTTTTATGTGCAAGAACAACGGACAGAAAAGTGATGGTTGTTTAGACTCGAGTGTGTGACAGATATTTTCTTGCATGTGAAGGAAATGGGCCTGTTACTTTAAGGAAGAGAACTATTTATTGTCGATAATAAACCTTGAGTTTTGAAGGGAACACTAGAATTTTGGAAAGTTTTTATCCACCACTGTAAGCTTTACAGCTTCCCGATACTTAAAGATTGTTCTGATGAGATCAGTGATAATGTTAATGAAGGTCATTTAAAAAATATCACGTAATGACATTTTATCAACATTTGGAAGATCGATATAGCTCAGTGGACCCTATTTCTCAGATGACCAGTGTTACAAAACCATGCAAGAGAGACCAACGGATTTTAGGGTCATAGAGTATGAAAGTCTTTGGTGTGCGTTCAGATTCCACCTTGCGACTAATCTTTAAGAAACTACTATTTGTCAAATTCCGACGTAGTGGTAAAGAAGGGTACCCACAATTATCTAAAAAGGCGTTTAAAATACTTCCCCTTTCCCAATTACGTATTTGCATATGCGTGAGGTCAGAGTTTTTTCATACGCTTGAACCAAAATGTATTGCAGAAGATTGGGTCTAAAGCTGATATGAGAGTCCCACTGTCTTCTATTAAGCCAGGCACGAAAGAGATATGTAAAAATCTAAAATAATGCCACATTTGTTGTTAAATTTTTGTTTTGTCAAAACACATAATGAATTTATTATCTTATTTTATGTATAGACAAACTCTTTTTCTCACACACACACACACAGAAGCTCTTGGGGAGCCCTTAATAATTGTTAAGAGTGTAAAGAGGTCCTTGTGCAAGAAGTTGGAGAAGGACTGTCCAGGGACTCGGCAGAGGACCCCAGGTGGGAGCCTAGTTCTCTTTCTGCCTCTGGTCGCAGGGGGAGGAGTGGCTAGACCTCAAAATACCACTTTTGCTCTATCGTCCAGGTGGAGTTGTGATGTCCCTCTGTGCCCTGGTGTTACAGCCTTCATTTCCTCCTGGGGTCCAACCCTCTCCACAGAGCAGCTCAGTCAGCCAAGAACACGACCCGCACCTTCAGCTCTGGCTCTCTTTCCCCCACGCTGACGCGCTGGACCACAGCAGAGTCATTTACCTTGGGGAACGTCAGACCCACCAACGGAAGTGGTGGAGTGAAAATACTCCTGTGCAGGTTTTGCTGCTGGAGAACTCTGATTCAGACGGTCTGGAACTTTTTCTTCATCAGTGAAATGGCGACGACAGAGCCAGTCACGGGTGTCTCTTCCCTACTCCTGTTGAGTGACATCCCGTTGGTCACTTGAAATCTGCTGTGTAGGAGTATGTTCGCCACAGAAATTGGTGAGCACCGTGAATAAGGGATTCGATGTTTTTGGAGTCAGTTATTAAATATTGACCATCACATCCCTGCTTAGCTCTTATTATATTGCAGAGACATAGAAATAATGCATTTTAAACAGTGCCTGGCAATAGAAGTGCTCAATACAAGCTAGATATGTTATTATTATTACTATTTTGCAGGTGCATAGGTGATTCCGATGACAGCAAAGTTTGAGAACCATTGTTTTGGCTGGAAAGGATCCGTTAGTTTTTGTCAAAAGCATGTAATTCCTCAATAAGTGAAACTTGCGGTAGATGGTAAGGCATCCTCGCCAGATTTCCTCATAGTCCTGGACGTCTGGAATGAGGGTGTCACATCCAAACAGTACGGGCGCATCGAGACTCGCTTGCTTTTCTTCTGAGGAAGGGCCCCCATTCCCTCCAGGGGCCTATGCAGGGCCCGTGCTGCGGACGCAAAGTCTAGCAGGGCCCTGCTTCTCTTCATCGTATGAATGAATCAAAATGACTCGTCTTTCTTCTTTCAGCTGCAGGGGTGCGCTTGGGACTTCTCTGTGGGTGAGTGGGTAGGGAATGCTACAAGGCAGGAAGGGCTTTCTAGAGACAGGAGAGAAATTTACAGAGAGAGATTCACAGGCTGGGCACGGTGGCTCATGCCTGTAATCCCAGCACTCTGGGAGGCTGAGGCAGGAGGATCGCTTGAGGTCAGGAGTTTGAGATCCACAGACACCTAGGGGAGAAACATGGGGAAGAAAACCCCTTGGACGGGGTTGTTTACACCCTCTTCTTCCTGCACCGAGAAAAATAATCCAGAAATGCAAATGAGGTTTCAGTTTTGGCTTGTTTTGCCACCAGGTTGATATACTCTTGATAAGACCCTGAAAAGGACCTAGTGTCCTAGGAATGCACCAAACCCATTCTCAGCGACAGGACAACGCCGATTTCCCCCAAGGCCTTGACCCCATTTTACCAGAAGCATCTGAAGCAGAGACGCTTCCACTACTTTCTTCTGAGGGCAATTCCAGCATCCTCAGAGTTGCAGCTTTAAAGGGCTTGGCTTGAAATCAACCTAGATATTTTCTTCCCATTTTATTTCTTGAGTCGGAAGAATTGGTCTTTTGAAAAATGTTCGAGTCTCTGCATTTTGTGTGTAATATGACAATTAACAGGGCTCTTTGTTTGGGTTTCCAATGGCAAAGTGGTTTTCTGGAATCCACGCTTTAAAAGGGTCTGAGGACGTCCTTCCGGCTTGCAGAGGCACGGGCCGCAGAGCTCCGGGCGCTCCTGGGTTTTATCGGGCCGGAGCTTTGCCTCCAAGCACGGAAAGCTTCTGAGACAAACGGTCCTCTCCTTATCAGGCTTTCCCTAGGAACTAGTGAAGAAATAGCTGAGTCGTTTATCGTCAAGGTTTATACACTCGTTTAAGTTTTACTTAAGCCTGATCTTAGGTAGATTTGATTTAAGGCCTTTCAGTTCAGCTGAATCGATTTTCATTTAAGAAGGAGGAGGAAGAGGAGAGGGAGGAGGAAGGTGACACATCGTACAATTTTTAAATAGCGCTTGTTTGGTTACTTTTTCAGATTACTTTTGCACTTAGTGAGGAAGCATGACATTAATTTGGTTTCTGTGTGCATGTTACTCGTCAACCCGCAGACGTGTCAGGTGGTTGCCAGGCGGGTGCCCCTAATGAGCACACCAGTCACGGTCTGGAGAGGGTGTCTCGCACACTGTGCCACGCACACAGGAAGGACAGCCACTGCCACGGCCAAGCAACACGCGTTTAAATTATTTTACTTAAGCAAAGAGAAAGCAGGCTTATGTATTCTGTCTATTTTCCCCACGTTTACTTTTATAAAAACAGCGTATGGACTTTTAACTTGTTTCACATTTATGAACGCTAAATATAATCCTTTAAAATTAAACTCACATGGGCTTTCTTCCAGGTCAACAAAGAAATGCACAATGATGAATTACGTTGCTCATTCGACCTTTTCCTGTCTCTTCATCTTCTCATCCTTATCTCTGGACCAGAAAAGAAAGACCAATTTACTTATTTTTCAAACCATTAAATACTGTGTTTTCAATGTAACCTAAATTAATTCAAAAGAAGAAAATGTTTCCACAGCTGTAGAAGAAGTTTCTGATGTTAAAATGATCATCTCTTCAATAAGTGTTGATGGCTACAGGTGCTTAAACATCTTTCAGGAGTTCACTTGGGACCTTTTTTAACTCAAGTGCCCAACTCTGTCTGTGATGATTTTCCCTTGGTGCCAAATCTTCTTAAACTTGGACACCACACGAGCCCTTGACATCAAAACTGCCTTTTCTTCATAGCAGTTCAGAACACTGACACTAGGACTGCACGTTTGGAAGATGTTCAAGAAAATGCTGTGGAAGTAAGACACAACAGGCCTCCACGCTCCGTAAACCTTGCTCTGAATGTCCACAGGACTGTACCATGTTCTACTACAGATAAAAGTCCCTGGGTCACGGTGACACATGTCAGCTTTAACACATCTGGAGCAAAAGCTTTGAACACATTTATCAAGCATTTTGAGTTTTGTATTAAAAATTAACTTTTATGTATCCTTTTATGTATCCCCTTTGGCATATCGTCTAGTTCAGCTCCTGCTTTTTTGTTTCTCCCTCAACAGGGAATGTTCCCCTAGCCTGATGTGACAGCCGGGTTTCCTAGAGGCTCTCTCCAAGTCAGTGTCCTCCCCAGTGAGTCTCATCCTCAACAGATGTTTCTTCTGCTCAAAATCCTTTACTGAGCCTCTCTCCCCTCACCCTGCATGTGACCCTCTTGGGCTCCCACGGTTCCTGCAGTCTGGTCCTCAGCTAACTTCCTCCCTACCAGTCCCCGAGAGGCCCCTCCACTGAGGTCCGTGGGCCCCTGTCTTTCTCACACACGTGACTTTGGCACTCGGGAATTCGATGGAAGCTGTGGGCTCTCCTCTCCAAGCACTGCTCACGCAAATGCAAGTGCGGACACGTTCAGAAGGGCTCTGGGACGTGCCGAGTGTCTGCAGACTGCAGGTTATCAACCCCTGGGGGGGCTCGCACCTGAGAAAGGCTGAGGCTTGCTGGGAGAAGCCGGGCTTCCACAGTCCTTGAAGGGCTGTAGACGGTGCGGCACACATCACTCATTTAGTGCTTTCCAAATATTCACTGTTCTCTAAAACGTTTCACTTTACTCTGTCTCTTCAATTAGATTGCAGGCGGGGAGGGCCTGAGGGCCCACGCTGGTGCCGGGTCTTCCAAACCCAAGGTCCTTAAAAGTTTTTTGGCAGTTAATCATTTCTTCCTTTTGCGAATTTACCATTTTCACTTCTTTCGTCATCAACAGACACGAGAAGTGCCCGCGCAGGCCGAAGGGCGTTTGCCAGCCAGGCCGACACCATGCCGTGGCCGCGGCTGTCAGTCCGCTCAGCCTCGGGCAGCCACTCGCCCCGCCGTTCCGTCCTTGCCACACTCCGGACCGTTTTGCTTGAATTTTGTTTCACTGTCAACTATTAGAGTATTTCCATGTCACAGGCAGATGCCGACTTTGCCAATTGTTCCTCCTATCACCGTCTCTTGTCAGCGGGGCTCACAGTGACCTCAGCTTTGCTGGCTGCTCCGGAAGAGCCTCACCCTTAAAAAGGCCATCTGATACATTTTAAAAGGTCAGAGGAGAAAAAAAATATCTTGGCATTTAATGAATATTTGCATATGCATTTAATTTCCTTGGGGGAAGACAACGAATAGCTATTACCAAAGCAAATATAATAATTGCCCTAATTACGTGATAAAGTTGGGCTAGGTATTCGGGAGAGTTAGTGCGTCAATATGCCAAGTACATGTTTGGGTAAGATGTGACCCTGGGTGAGTACTTGCTTGAGCTGTCTTAATTGACTTCATCTTTAATTATTAGACCCATGTTTGTTTTTCTTCTGGGACTTCTATGTTTATAAACATACATAGACTGCAGCCCTTTATCAAATATGTTCGGGGGAGATAGGACCAGAACCACGGTCTAGGTCAGGTTCACAGAGTCTGGCCCTTAGAGGTATAGTCTAAGACAGGGGTTGGCAAACTTTTTCTCTAAAGACCAAATGGCAAATATTTCTGGCTGTGCCAGCTGGATGCCGATTCACTGTCCTACCCTGCGTCAGCTTCGGGGAAGCAGCAGAGACAGAAACATGGGGCGAAACACTCAGAGACGCCTTTTCCCTGAAATGTGGAGACGGCTGGGGGCTGAGTCTGCTACGCGGGGTCGTTTCTAGACTTCTCTTGCCATTTTTTCTATGAGAATAATTATCTTCTAAATATGAGCCTCTGAGATAAAATACACCAACAGAAGAGCCCAAGAAGAGAGTCTTGCTGCTTTGAAGTTGGGCCGAATCCCCCGGGGGCAGGAGGTGGGTCTGGGGATTGGCAAGGTGTCCAGCACCGGGCACTTGGAGAGCTTTAATAAGAGCTCTAATGAGGACAGTGATGGCCGTTCAGATAAAGTCCGCGGGTCTGCAGGGTGCTTTGGCTCATTGACTCAGAAAGGTACTAATTGCCCCGGGCAGTTGTCACAGGCAGGTGTGGGGTGAGCGGGATAAACAGGGCCCAGCCTGCCCTCCGGGCTCTTGAGACAGCCACGCAGTGCTGGAAGCCCTCGCCTGTTGGTGCATTTGGGAGTTTTCTTCTCCAGGAAGTTCCACACGTCGGTCCCAGCAAGCCGCTCAGCCGGCCTGGCGGCCCCTTTTTGTTACCGCCTGGAGTGAGAACACGGGTGGTGACGGGAAGAGCCCAACTATCTCCATGGGTTTCCACCTGGCGGGGGAGCCTGTGGCTGCCTTGCTCTGTCACTCGTCCCCAAGGCTCTCGGTGTGGCCGTGTGGCGGGGGGTCCCGTGGAGGGGCGAGAGGAGGGTGAGACGATTTATGGCAACTCCGCGCTGGGAAGAGTCACTGCCCGCATGTCCCAGTCCCAGAGCGCTGTCCAGGACCCAGGAACTGAGAGGAAGTGGCCACTCGTGGTGAGGCTCTGCTGGGGCAGGGGCTGCTCTCCGAGTGGCCTTGGGGGCTCCTTGCCACGGCCCCAGTAGCAGGCCCATGGGTAGCGGCACGCAGCCCCTGCCGTGTCAGAGGGCACCGTCCCCAGCCGGGCCCCCTGTCTGTTTTCTGGTCCCGAGTGCAGCTTCACCACCAGCAAAACCCACACCCTCTTTCTTTTCCAAGCGGGAGAAACTGGTTGTCCAGTTAAGGAAAAGGATGTCAAAGAGCTTGTGGAAAGAGATTGTCATTTTGGAGAAGAAGAGGACTGTTCCAGGGGCAGAGACGCCGGGGAGGCGACGCACACCTGTCCTCGGTCTCTCTCTGTGTCACACTCACCTGTGTCGTCTGTATCTCTCTGCCTCTTCCCCTGCCCCTGTCCTCTTTGTCTCTGTTTCTGTCTCTGTCTCTCTCTCCCTTTCTCTCCCCTCCTGTGCAGGGATGACCTTGCTGTTCCCTCTCTCTGCCCCTTGGCTGCGGTGGAGGGAGCTGCCTTAACACACAGACACACCTGTTTCCTTCTGCCTTCAGGGAGAGAGAACCAGCTCCTCTCCTAGTCTAGGGATCCTATTTTATTTGGATGCTGCCCCCAGGGGATCTGATGGTTTATTTCTAGACACCCTGAGCTGGAAGGGGAACATTTTGCACAGATCTACCGGGATTTGCGCTCCCTCCTCTGATGTGCTCCGTCAGCCTCCGTGGAGAGAGGAGTTCTTGGCGGAAAAGACGAGGCTTTGCTTCAGCAGCCGCTTGCGATTGATCTGTGGACTTGCTGCCTGGAGCCCTGGGTCTGCTACCTTGAAGGCGGTTGAACTGTTCATCGATGGCTCCAGTCGGGCTCCCAAGGGGGCCTTGATCTGTGCCGGGCCTCTCCTGGAACGCAGCGTGGACTCGGGCAGGAGCTGTGAGGCAGAAGAACAAAAAGCATTAGTTATCTTTACAATGCTTTTAATTACAGGGCAAGCATGTCGAGGCTGCCGTCCAATCTGTAAGGATAATTACGCTTTGAATTTGTGCCACACCACCTCACGCCACCCCTCACATCAACCTTTCCCAACCCTCGGGATGCGGAGAAATGTCAGGACGTCTCCGACAGTGGCTTCCGGAGAGGCGGTGGAATGATGGAGTCTTGAAAACAGGCTTCAGGTCAGCATGGAGGCTCTCTGCTGGATCTGAAGAGGCCACCCGACCCTGGTTTTAAGAGGAGAGCACCCTCTTTCTTCCGGAAATGGCCCTTGAAGGTCAGCCAGCTCCCAGAGGGCCTCTCCTCAAAGGCTAAACTGCAGTGTCAGGAAGCAAGAGCTTTGTTGTGGTGCCTCCTGAATTTCCTTTGGGAACTTGGAACAAAAGCAAACAAACATGAAAGCCCCTGAAGGTCGCGTGACCTGCTGTGACCTGTCGGGCCCTCGGTGCCGCCTCCTTCTGGGGGACCAGAAACGCAGCCAGGTCCACTGCTGTTTCGTTGTCTGGGGGACGCACTCTTGGAAACACACTGTGTTTTCCTTCCTTCCTTTCTAAATTTAAGAAAAACATCACTCGGGTGACCTCCAGGAACACTCTGGTAGGATGACCATCACACGGTCACCTTGGCCACTGGAGCTGTTTACCGGAAGATGATCAAAAACTCATAAATAATTTGGGAATTGATTGTCCTTTCGGGTGTTTTCCCTAAGATACTTCTGATATGAAAAGGAATGCTTTATACAGAGGGCCTCGCTTACTCTGCTATGTTTAGTTGTTAAAAAAAAATTCTTTGATTGTTTTTCACGAGCATGGTCAGCCGCGGGGTCCCCGCCACTGCGCTTCGTGGGTGTGATGGCTGACGTTGGTCACATCGAAGAACTTGAAGAACAAAACAAAACAACAATGGAAGAAGTTTCACACTTTGGTCAGAAAATGTTTGTACTAGTAGTGCATAGCTTGCCACGTGTGGGGTTTTAATTGTGATATTTAAAATATTCCCACACATCGAAACAGTATTTATATTCTCCCTTAGGAAATTAACTTCTGGTAGGAGGAACGCATAATAATTTATATGATGGGAAATGTAATGAGGAATACAGTTTCTTTGAGCAAAAAGATAACCTTCAAGAGCATCTGGTTTGATGGTTTTCAAAATTTATGTAGTCAATGAGCCTCTAATACCTACAACAGAAGCGAGTGAAGCTGATCCGGGCGAGGCTGCGAGGTTGCGGGGCCCTGCCCGGGGAGCACGGTCCACTCCGGCCGGGACCAACCGGAGACTCCGGCCCCAACCCAGGGCTCTGAAGTGAATGTGCAAAGTTGTCAGGGCTCATGTGGGAAGAAAATGTGAGAAGGTCTACTTGTTTCTTATCTCATCTCTTAAAAAAATTTTGTGACTTTTTATAATTTATGTAATGTATTGATACGGTAGAACAAATATACATTCAGTCAAATCACACACCTAGGCGGTATAGCCCAGCACGTACCGAGGCTGCGCGGCGTGGTATCGCCCACGGCTCCCAGGCTCAACCCTGCACAGCACTTACTGTGTCGAAGACTGTGGGCAACTGCAGCGGCACGTGTTTGTGCATCTAAACATAGAAAAGGTACAATAAAAATATGGTATGAAAGATAAAACGGGGCACACCTGTACAGGGCACTCACCACTGATGGAGCATGCAGGACTGGAAGTTGCTCTGGGTGAGTCAAGGAGTGAGTGGTGAGTGCATGTGAAGTTCTAGAACATTCCTGAACACTGGTGGAGACTTCATAAACATTGGAGACTTAGGCTACACTAAATTTATTAAAAATGTTTTCTTTCTTTAACAATACATTGAACTTAGCTTTGTAAACTTTTAATTTTTTTAACTTTTGGACTCTTTTGTAGTAACACAGCTTAAAATACAAACATGTCGTACAGCTGTACAATAACATATTCTTTCTTTATATCCTTATTCCATAAGCCTTTTATAAGTTTTTAATTTTTGTTTTACTTTTTAAACTTTTTTTGTTAAGAAGTAAGGCACAAACACACACATTAGCTGGGCCTGCGCGGGGTCAGGATGATCAGCATCACTGTCTTCTGCCTCCACGTCTTGGTCCACTGGAAGGTCTTCAGGGGCAACAACAGGAATGGAGCCATCGTCTCCTGTGGTAACAAGGCATTCTTCTGGATACTTCTGAAGGACCTGCCTGAGGCTGTTTGCAGTTAACTCTTTTTTGCCTATAGGTAGAAGGACTGGACTCTAAAATGACATTTGGAAGTATAGTAAATACATAAACCAGTACCAGGTGTTTATTCTATCATTGCCGAGTATTATGTGCTGTGCATAACTGTACGGGCTAGACTTTTATATGACTGGCAGCAACGTAGGTTTATTTACACCAGCGTCACCACAAACACACGGATAATACATTGTGCTACAAGGTTAAGACAGCTGTGATGTCACTAGGCAACAGGAATTTTTCAGCTGCGTTGTAATCGTAGGGAACTACCGCAAATGTGGTCCCTCATGGACCAAAATGTTGGAACGCAGCAAATGACTGTACGTAATTTATAAGTAAATGAATATACATCTTCTGGGTGTAGATTCTCAAGACTTTTACTGGAGGAGTATACAACATAAAAAGTTTGGAGACACATGTGTTAATGGATATATTAACAGCTTGAAAAACGCTGGTCCAATGCATTTCCTGTCTAAAGTATCTGTCCTCTTTTTTGCTATGACCGAGGTGGGAGATGAAGCACTTTGTGCTTCTGTGGGGCCTGGATGGGAGCCCAGGCTCCTGACTTGCACACCCGGCCTCACGCCTGCTGCCTCCCGGGCTCCCCAGCTCTGCGAAGACAACAAGCGAGTTCTCAGGGCCTTCGGTCAGCACGGTCCTCCCGGGACCAGCCCTCACCCACCAAGTCCTTCCAATCTGTGCTTCTGCTTCTTACCTTGTATAATTTAAACATCTTCCTGTAACAAATAAATGTTTTTTTTTTCTCTCTACAAACAGACCTAGGGAACTAAATTTTTTTTTAAAAGGATTAACTACCGATACACGCAAAAGGAAAAACTGAGCACATACAAGATTTAGGTGAGTCACATGCCAGGGATTGGGCTTCCCTGATTTTTATTTTGAGTTCAGTCTTAGACGCTAGCAGAAGCCGAATACACCTGCTTTGTGAAGAAAGACTTTTTAACAGGAGGGCTGTGCGAGCAGAGGACATATACCTGGCGGCCTTCGGCTCTGCTTTGGCAGAACACGAATTCTGATACGCTGTGTTTTCATTCTAGTTTACTCTGTAATTCAACACATTTTTCAATTCCCCTTTTAATCTCCTCTTTGACCTCTTCCTAAATATTTAGAAATTTTCCACGTGTCTTTTTGTTATTGATCTCTAATTTAATTGTACTGGGGTCAGAGAACGCACCTTGTAGAGCGTGAGTGATTTTACATGCATGAGATTTATGCTGTGGCCCAGAACAGGCCTGTCTTGGTGCACGCTCTGCAGGCACTTGCAAAGAAGGGGTGTTCCGCTGTCGTTGGAAGGAATGTTCTGTTAATGTCCATTGGCTCAGGTTTGTTGATGGTGTTGTTCAAGTCTTCAACGTTTCTGGTGATTTCCTATTTATTTGTCTTATCAGTTATCACGAGGATGTTTTTGGAATCTCTGACTATAATTGCAAACTTTCCTTGTCGTTCCATCAGTTTTTTCTTTCATGTATTTTGAAACTCTGTTATTAAGGGAGTATACCTTTACCATTGTTATTTCCTTCTGATTGATTAACTACATTCTCATCACAAAACCACCTTAATTGTACCTGGGAATATTCTTAGCTTTAAAATCTACTTTTTCTTTTATTAAAATAGTCACTCCAGCTATTTTTGGACTAACGTTAGATGGTGCATCTTTTCTTGCCTTTTTACTTTCAACTCACTGGTGTCTGTATATTTAAAGTGTGGTTTGTAGGCTGCATATAGGTTTGTCTTTCTTTTCTCTAACCTGATAATATCTGCCTTTTAATAGGATTGTTCAGATGATTTACTTGCTGTTTATTTTTCCACTGATCTTTGTTCACTTTTCCTTCTTTTTCTGTCTTTTCTTGATTGAATATTATTTGTGGTTCCATGTCTATCTTTGTTGTTGGTCTATTAGCACCAACTCTTTGCTTTGTTATTTTAGTGGTTGCTTTAAATTTTATAATACAAATTATCATAGTTTATCTTCAAGTGATATTATATCACTCCATGTGTAGTACAAGAACCTAAAACAATTTACTTTCATTTCTTCCCTTCTGGCCTTTATTATATAATTGTCATTTTCCTTATACATATATTTTAAATCCACAACAAAGTGGCATTATTTTTGTTTAAACGGTTAATCATCTTTTATAAAAAGGTAAATAATAGAAAAAAACTCATATTTGCCCGTGTAGTTACCATTTCCAGTGCTCTGTATTTCTTCGTGTGGATACATGTTTTGATCTGGTACTATTTTCCTCTGTCTGAAGGACTTTGGTTAACATTTCTTCTGGTGGCGAAGCCTTTCAGCTTCTGTGTAGGTCTGAGAACATCTTTATGTCATCGTGTCTCGAAAGATATTTTTGCTGGGTATAGAATTCTAGGTGGACAGTTGTTTTCTTTCAATACTTTAAAATGTTCCTCCACTATCTTCTTGCTTGAGTTTTTTTTTTTTTTTTTTTTTTTTGAGACAGTCTCACTCTCTTGCCTGGGGCAAGTGCCGTGGCGTCAGCCTAGCTCACAGCAACCTCAAACTCCTGGGCTCGAGCAATCCTACTGTCTCAGCCTCCCGAGTAGCTGGGACTACAGGCATGCGCCACCATGCCCGGCTAATTTTTTTTTCTACATATATTTTTAGCTGTCCAATTAATTTCTTTCTATTTTTGGTAGAGATGGGGTCTCACTCTTGCTCAGGCTGGTCTCGAACTCCTGAGCTCAGAACGATCCGCCCACCTCGGCCTCCCAGAGTGCTAGGATTACAGGCGTGAGCCACCGCACCCGGCCTGCTTGAGTTTTTTTTCAATGAGAATTCTGATATTACCCTTATATTTACATGTAGTGTGTCCTTTTCCCTGGCTGCTCTTAAGATAGTCTCTTTAGCACTGGTTTGAGAAATTTCATTATAATGTGCCTTAGTGTGGTTTTCTTTATGTTTCTTATGGTTGGCATTGATTGAGCTTCTTGGACCTGTGGATTTATAACATTCTCCAAATTTGGAAACATTCTAACCATTATTTCTTCAATTTTTTTTTTTTTTTTTTGTCTAGAGACTTCAATTATAGATGAATTAGGCCACTGCAGCAAAGCCCAGTGATACGCTTCTCAATTTTTTTTTGTATTCTCTTTTCTCTCTGTGTATCATTTTGAACAGTTTATATTGCTACATCTTTAAGTACACTAATAATTTTTTTCATATCTAATGTGCCATTACTTCTGGATAGTTTGTAAACCTATATTTTAGTTTTCATCTCCAGAAGTTCAATTTGGATTTTTTTTTTTTGTATCTTTCATATGTTTACTAAGTTTTTGAACATACGGAATATAATTATATAATAACTGCCTTAGTGTCTTCGTTAATTCTAATGTATGTCAGTTCTGGGTTGGTTTCAATTAATTAATTAGCTCCTTTATTAAGGATCATGTTTCCCTGCTTTTGTGTAGACTTGTAAATCTTTGTGGAAAATTTTACTATGTTGGGTGCTGTATATTTTTGTATCTCTATGAATATTTTTTATCTTTGTTCTGGAATGCAGTGCAATTACTCGGAAACAGTTTGATTCTTTTGGGTCTTGTTTTTATGATTTCCTAGGTCATTCCAGAAAAGTGGTTCATTTAGGGCTCTTTAATTCTCATTATTGAGGCAATACCTTCTTGGCTATTCTAACAACTCACAAATTATGGGTTTTCCAATCTGGCTGGTGGGAAGAGACACTATTTTCAGTTGCACGAGCTCCATGGACTGGTCCTTAATCCTTTCAGGGAGTCCTTCCTCAGCTCACTTAGTCTCTGTGTGCACGTGTGCTCATCAGTCCTCTGCTGAACGCTTGACAGGGATTTTCTGAAGCTCTCTGTGATTCTGTGTCTGTGGCTCTCGTCTCTCCAACACTCCATCCCAAAAGCTCTAGCTATTTTGGTCTCCCTGCAAATTAAGATCTGTCTCCTCAACTCAAGGAATCTTCTTGGCTCTGTTTGGGTCGCCCTCTCTGTGCCCTGGCCTGGGAGTTCTCCCAAGGCTGTAGACTGAGGCAATCCTAAGGCTTATCTCGTTTGTTTCTCATCTCTCGGGGATCTTAATCTTTTACTTCCTAATTTTCAGTATCTTGAAAACCGTTGTTTTATACCTATTGTCTGTCTGTCTGCCACCTACCCCACTTCCTTTCTTTCTGGTGGGCTGATACTACAAAGCTATGTTCCCCAGCCCAGCCTGGCTCTAGCCTCTTTACCATTTCTCTCCACTGTGGAGGTCCCTTGATTGATGACACCTCTCAGCTACCTCCACCCTCCTGCTCTGAGTTTAGAGGGAAGGCTACATTCGAACATTCTGGTGGTTCCTCTTCTCACCACTTCGCCTGCTGAGACGCTTGACTGCTTTTCCTCAGACCCTCATAGCTGCGTGTCTCTGCCATGTGTTTATGGTAGCCACATCCTTGAGTATCAACTTGTAAGACTGAGCTACAATTTCGTCTCTGCAATGGCGGGTGATCGGCACTCTGGATGGCAAATCTGCTTTGTGGTCTTGGCCTTCCCCTCTGCACACCACCCCGCTGAGCCACGTCCAGCCCGAAGCGTGGCGGGATGTGCTCTTCATGCAAAATGCAGGGTGGAGCTACCCACCTGGAGATTGCAAAGTAGTGGTTCTTAACTTTTAGGGTTTCTTAATCTCTTAAAGAATCAGATGCAGGTCTCTCCTTTTAAAAAAGTGGATACACACAACACTTGCTGTGTAATTGGGGAGTCATTGTAGACCTTCAAAAGTGTATCTGTAGGTCCCTCTGGCTGTGAAATTGTGGTGAAACATACTCTTTTCATGATTAACAGAGTTGTTATAGTAAGGATGTTTCCTGGATTTTAATTTCTACCTATAATTTATCAGGGGTCAACGTTTTTCTAACTATGTGTTGTGCAGAGTTCAAGGGATTTGGGGCTGATCAAGGAAAAAGATAACCACAAGAGGCATTAATACATGGAAAAGCTTTCTTGGGTGGGGCTTGGACAGGGTTGCATGGCAGGAAAAGTACCTCCCGGCAGGAGACTATCTAGAGGCTACCATTCAAAGGGGACAAGGCCAAGAGAATTTCCTGGGGGAGGCAGGATAGGGTGATCACAGAGGGGACTCCTGTGTCAACGGCATGAGTTTCTGGGTCCGAGAGCTCCTCAGAGCAGCTGGGGCCTGATGGCTGCAAGGGCCTGTCTTCTGAACAGGTGACAGCAGTCAGGTGAGGTTTCATGGGGTATGCAAAACAGGCGGACTTTTAATGGTCAAACATCTGCTTGTTGGGGTATTTCAAAAATAATCGGATGCATGCAAAACTGAGTTCTGAGCCAGCAGCTTTCCGCGTGATGGCCTCTGCCTGCAGTGGAGAAATTCGCAGCTCACGGCCGACACACAGAGGCCACCTTTGGCCCGTTTACGGAACATGTTGCTAGAGTTCTGTGAGTTTGTCAAGGAATGAAACCATTCATTGTAAGTGATCAGAAACTCTAAGCTTAGGAAAAGTCATATTCATGGACCCCTCGGTTTGTTTTATTTTGAAATTTGAGTACCTAGGTTGTCTGTATTACACGTCACACATCAATTCAATCCTTATCAGTCCCATGTAGAGTTTGTTCCTATTAGAAACCATGTAATTTAGAGTCAACTAGAGTTTGGGTAGGAAAATAAGAAACTAAGTTAGAAACTGGTCACTCCCACAATCTTCTTGATTCATCAGGCCAAACTGAAGCATCAGCTGTAAGCGTTTCTCAAGATAAGTGTCGCTGATGAAAACAACTGAGTCAAGGAAAGAGCATTCTGTTGGTGCCCTGTGTCTTCGAGAGATGTCATTCATTCTTTCAACAAATATTTAGTGCAGGAGGTGGGATATGGTGGTGAACACAACAAACATCTAGGGATGCGAGACTTGCACTCACTTGACTCCCAGTCACAGGCGGGTGCTGTGTACACAGACGGTGGAAATTCAGGGCAAGGCGAGACCACCCAGCAGAGGAAATGACTTAGTTTAGAACAAGGGAAAGTGGACATTTAGGCAGTGGAAGAGACCTGATCACATTATTGATTTTAGGCCATCATCTTAGCTATGGTGTACAAAAGTCCAGCTTTGTAGCATGTTGGAATTTACAGTACAGCAGAAGTGAGGTGGCTATTTAGCTGTTTAGGGCTTTGAAAAATCTCTTTCTTGATTCCAAATACCTCCTTTCTAACTTGGGTCATTTCCTACTCTTTCAAATAACGAGAATAGTTTTTCAAATCTGGGGATGTATCAAGTCCATGATCACATCAGACCTTAAAAATCATTTCATGCTTTACTTCTTCTGTTGCTGGATATTTCCAAAGTCCCACAGACCTGGGCTAAAATACAACAACGGACTAACAGAGCTGAAGCTTATGCACAGTCCTGCAATGTAAAACTTACGTTTCCCATTTAGGATCATTTATAACATTACAAATTCTATACTCTCAAATTTCTGAATATACCAAGAATGAGTGATATTGGGATTTAAAATAGACCACCTGGGGCTCATTAAAACTGAAGATGGTACAGCTGGGTACTGCCACGCTAAAGGATCTTTACGATTCCCCGAGTATACGCAGTAGTGGGCTACATTTAAATAATTCCAGTCACTGTATAAAAAGCAAGTCATACTATTTAAGACCATCTCAAAATGCCACTTTGCATTACAGACAGAACTTTGTGTCCAGCTCAGCCAGGTTTGGAGTAGCTTTGTGTTTATCAAACAGAAGAGCGCTTGGAGCCACTGCTCATAAACGTGTCCATGGGCCCAGTTCATGCCCCTACCTCAAGGCACGTTTGTGCCCTGTCAAAGTGGCAACCTTGTTTTTTTAAAGTGTATGCATATGGCTTGAAACACATAAATTGCTTTTCAAAATCCTTCAAGTATTTGTGTAGTAATTTCAATTAACTAGATTTCAAAGCAGGTGGGCATGCTGCCAACAGACAGACCAGCCCAGGGGTGGAATTCTAGCATTTTTTATTGAATATTACATGCCATTAAGGAAAAGCGTTTCAAACAAAAAAGGGAGAGTCCAATTATGCCAAGTTGTGAAAGGTTTTCTTTTTTTTTAATGTTCTGTTTTTACAGTAATTTAAGGTCTTGTGCCAAACCATAAGTATTTCTAATTTTAGTTGAGATCATTAATCTCAAACACCGTATGCATCTCTGTCTATACAGTTCCTAAATTCTACATTTTGGTAAAGCCCGGGGAGAAGCGGCAGGTCCCCTAATTATAGACTTCTGTGCTTGCTCACCAACAGCATTTCTGAGCACTCACGGTTAACTCGAGGCAGCACGGCCAGGCGCCTGTCAACTCTAATGGATTCATCACTATTAATAAGCGAGGTGCCTCATTTACTACGAGTTGGCACTAGCAATGACGCTGAGAAAAAAATCACGTCTCAGCTGATGTGCTGATCCTTCCCTGCTGAAATGCGCTTTCCTGCCAAAGTCAACGAGAAGAACTGACACTGCCGGATGACTAACTCCCCATCTCGTGCGGAGCCTTTGGCAGCTGGCGCCTTTTTGCAAAACACAGCACGTTTTTAAAATTCCTCCAAATAATGATGATCGTAATAATAGAGATGCTTATCGAGAGGGGGAAAGACGGGTTTTCGTGTTTTCTGCATGGAGCCTACAAAAGCAGAACTGTTGTTGGCACCAGGGACTCAGGATCGCCTGTCAGTGTAGATCGACTCTCAAGAGCCTGCGCCACACTCCACTCCCTCTGTTGTTGGCCAAACAAACGCGTATCGTTGGCCTAAGTTGAAAGGCTAATTTCCGGTCTGTTGGAAAGAATCGAGCAACTGAGAATGAAGCCCTTCAGCCATCCTCTTCGCCTCTGTAACGGGGAAGTGTCCGGAGAGCTGTGGCCTGGGGTTTGCTGGCTCAGCGGATAGACACGCCTCTTCAAAGTAGTAATGTCCAAAGAACTCTGTGATTTTGCAATTTTACAAGCTGCAGATGACCTGGGCTGCCCTGGGCATCGAATGCTGGTTCAGAAGACACGTGCTCCCAGCAAAGTGGAAGGGTGGTGCCGAGACAGGAGCTCACCCCGGCACCCGAGACAGAGCACTTGGCGGTACAGCGCGCCTTCTCCTTACGTCAGGGGCGTGAAGAATAGGCCACAAAAGTTAAACCACCCAGCTTTAGCGATTGCAAAATTAAGATCTCCCTTTTGGAAGCAAGAAGTCACTGAAGTCTCAGGGCTTATTTTACTTATTATTTTGTGAGATAAACTGAAGATTAAAGAAAAGAAAAAAGATATGAGGGGTTTTTTGGTCATCTTGAATTCTTGCTTTCCTTGTTTACAAATCCACGTTATGTTTTTAAGTGCAACAATAATTCAAATGTTTTAGAGTTTAAAAATGCCTAAAAAATTATTATACTACCTAAAGTGATCTACAGATTTAATGTAATTCCTACCAAAATGCCAATGGCATTATTCACGGTAATAGGAAAAAACAATCCTAAAATTTGTATGGAACCAGAAAAAAACCTGAATAGGCAAAGCACTAGTGAGCAAAAAGAACAAAGCTAGAATCATCACACTATAATACTTGACTTCAAAATATGCTACAAAGCTGTAGTGATCAAAAAAGTATGGCACCGGCATTAAAACAGACACACAGACCAATGGAACAGAATAGAAAACCCAGAAATAAATCCTCATATTTACAGGCAACTGATTTTCAACAAAGGCACCAAGAACAAACCTTGGGGAAAGGACAGTGTCTTCAGTAAGTGGAGCTGG
>RJWJ010002083.1:0-109520 GCA_004363605.1 Indri indri | reverse complement strand
CAAAATTGATGAGGGGTGAACCTCCTAAGAGTTGGGAAGATGAAGCTAAAAGTTAGAAAATCTAAATCTCATTTTCAGTTATGCTTCTGCTGCTTGTACTTTCCAATCTATAACCACCAAATAGAGAGGATAATAACCACCGTCCTTTAAAGAAGAATCATGAAAAACAAAACGTGAAGATTGATCCAAACACTTCTTACATCGAAACTTCAGTCTGTTAGGTTAGGAAGAGAGACAATGAAATTCTTTTTCAAAAGGCAACATTTTTTTTGTGAGGGAAGATATCAGACAAATGTTTTCTCATCATTAATAAATAATGAGGACTTAAATGAGATTAGCTCATTTTAAACCTCTTAAGGTAAAGACACAAAGATCACCAGTAAACTTGCTTTTTTAACTGCTTTTTTTTTCTGATTATAAACATAATTCATAGACACTGTAGGAAATATGTAAAGTACAGAAAGCACAAAAAATTACTAGTTTTTAGCTTCTTGCCAGTGTTTTCTTGCTGTGTACACATGTCCATGTGTTTTTTAAGAAAATTGCATTTTGGCTCCATCTCCAGTTTGGATTTATGTCTCATTGCCTACACTAATGTCGAACATTTTCTCAGGTCATGGCTGAAGTCTCAATACGACAGAAACTCGTGATGGTGTTTCATCTCCCTGCACAGATGAACATGGCACAGCAAGAGAAGTCTGGAAAATCTCGGAAGCACAATCCTTGCAATGCTAGGACATGTTTTGGCCTTTTTTGGGATAAATATTGTAAGATTTAGTCATGACCTCTGTTATAAAGACTCAACTGCTGAACTGTACCCACCCGCAAAACAAATCCCTTTTCGTCTGCAACCCCAGGTTCTTGTGTCTCAGCACAGGTGCGCAGCTGACAAAGAAAACACAATTGGCCGGGAGATAAGCCCAGTGCTGCATGTTGTGTTTTCAGTTTTAATCACTCCCTCATTTGTTGACAGGCCAATTTCTCTGCTGCAGCACCTCTTTGCAGCAAAAACCAGGGGCCCTGTGGATTCTCTCCAGCTATGGCCATGTTTATCCAAAATGCTCCATGATCATGTTGAAGGAAACTCTGGCTCTTCTAATAGAAAAGCTTCCTACAGGGGTGGCAGCAGTGGAGGAGGGATCTCCTCGAGGCAAGGGGAGACTGGACCTCCAGCAGCACCTGCTCTGGTCCTGGGCTTCCTCCTGGCTATCGCCTCCCACGCCCTGGCACTGGCTCTCCAAAGAGAGATTTCACGGAGAATCTGGGGTTCATGAAGGAGAACTGAAGTCAGAGCCTCAGGTCTGGCCAGCAGTCAGGGCTGCTCTCCAGTCCTGAGGGGCCCTGGAAACCCTCCTTGCATGCCCAACAAGGCACCCCTACCATGGCACAGGCCACCTTTGCCTCACCTCCAGAGAACCCCTGGGCAAGAATAAAATCCTCTGAGCCCAGCCGAAGGAATGAGGCACAGGACAAGAGGACAAGAAGTTCACCCTTCACTAGCTAAGGCCCCAGCTGCATGTTGCACTCTCCTGTTCCAGGATTGATTGATCTATGCATTCATCCACCTATCTACCCATCTATCCATCCATAAACCCATCGATCCATCTATCTACCCATCTATCTATCCACCCATCTACCCATCCATCTACTCATCCACCATCCATCCATCTACCCATCAATCCATCAATCTACCTATCCATCTATCCATCTACCCACCCACCCATCCATCCATCCATCCATCATCTATGTATCTGTCTTCTTTCCAGAATAAATATCTTTGGGGATACTGATTCTTCTCAGGGATAACTTGTCTCTCATCTTTAATGTCTTCCTTGTTTGATTTCCTCTATAAGAAAAACACATTAAAACAAAATAGTGCAACAGCCCAGAAAGTAGCAAACTTTCTGCGAACCAGAGAGATGTGTACCAGAAGCTGGGAGGCCGACTTTGTGTGGAAAGATGGACCACACAGGAGATGTTTGCGTAGATACTCGGAAAGAGTAGGAACTTGCCCCTAACTTCCTTCCCTTCTTGATATTTCCTAACCCTGAAAATCTGGAGTATATGGGCAGCCCATGTTTGGAATGTTTGTGAGGAAAGATGCTGAACTGATTGAAATTATTTCCCCATCCTGGAAAATTTGATGCCTGTGCATGTTTTTGCACATGCACTCCAAGTCCAAGACTACTATGAACCATGGGGAATATCTCTCTCTCTCTCTCTCTCTCTCTCTCTCTCTCTCTCTCTCTCTCTCTCTCTCTCTCATCCTCTCTCCCCCAGAGGAACACTGGAGTTCAGTGTTTCTCTCTCAACCTTATACATCCCTGAATTTTCTTTTGCTCACTGCCTGGAGTAATTTACTCTCCCTGAGCTGTGGCAATAGCTGCTGGAGGTGAAAGCAGTGTATTTGGGAAAATGGAAACACCTATAAAGTGCTTGGTCTTCAACTTCAGCCTCTTTTTGGCAACGGGAATGACACAAGTGGAGATGCTTGAATTATGTATCTTGCACGACACCAATACAGCTATAGCTTCTGTAAAAGAAACCAATAGCTCAGTAATAAAAAGATCAGACTTTTCAAACTATCCAGCTGCCTTTGTCATGTGGTGGGAGCAATCTCACTGCAGCACAGAGAAGTGGTTTTAGGGAAAACTGAAATCGTTTTTAAAAATCCCAGAATCGAGGTGATGTTTATGTATCAGTTCCCCTTGGTGTTTGCTGTGCTATAATTTCACTGTGCTGTAATTCACCCGTTCACCCAATAACTATTTTTGCCTCTCAAATGCCGGGTACCATTTCGGGCTCTGGAGCAACACGTACAGATGCGGGGCCTTTGTGGCACAGACACTATAGAGCAGGGACAGCAACGACAGCCTGCCAAGTCCTGGCCGCCGCGTGCTCTGTGTGGCCTGAGAGCGATGCATTGTTTTTACCTATTTAAAAAGTTGTAACACAAAGACAGAGAGGGAGGAAGGAAAGAAAGAAGGAGGAAAGGAGAGAGGAAGGGAAGGAGAGAAGTAAGGGAGGAAGGCGAGATAAATAATCCAACAAAACATCGTGTGGCTCACAAAGTCTAAAATATTTACTGTCTGGTCTTTACAGAGCTTTGCTGATCCCTGTTCCAGAGATAGAATACAGAAAATTTTAGATAATAATAATAAATTACGTACCTTGATAGAATTTATAAACTGTAAGAGAAGCCATGAAGCACAGTCAGAAAGCCGGGCAGTGGTGGGTGGTGGACATGACCCGCAGGGGGCGATGGGTGGTGGGGTCACTGGGGAGACCTGTGGGCTAGGACCCCTGCAGGTGATGGAGGCCCAGGAGCCTGGGGCAAGCCCAGGGCTGGGGCTGAATCAGGAGAGTGGCAGGGGCCAACCGGGCCAGTCTCTGGGGGGTGGGGGGTGGAGACAGACACCTGTGCCAGGCAGCACAGGCACTGCCAGAGTTGGAGGCAGAAGAGGAACACCAAGAAGACCCCGCCAGCATCCCAGGCTCAACAACAAGCACAAGAGCGACCAGCGCAGGAGGAACATCTGCAATACCCCACAAAGATGGCGATGGCAGCTATAGCAAAACCCATCTAGCGCAATGCTGATCAGAGCAGTGCAGCCCTACCGCCGACTGGTGGGAAGAGAGGCTTGCTCTTTCCTTGGCACAAACACTCTTTTCTGAAGTTTTTACTGTTCTTCCATATGCGATGTCCAGAACTCAATTAAATCTTAACAGATCCTCCCACAAACAGACCAAGGGAATAAAAATCAGTTTTTAAGAGAAAAATAAATCAGTAGACCCATATACAGAAATGGCCCAGATGTTATAATTATTCAGTAAAGAACTATTAATATGATAACTGTGGTTAATATGTTAGTAGATTCAATGGAAAGGGAGGATGCGTGAACATATGGAGATTGTCAACACAGAGATGAAAATTATAAAAAGGAGAAAAAAATTATTACTGGAATTAAAAAGATACTGTTGCAAAAATGGTAAATTTCCTTGACAAGCTAAAATCAATACTCATTTAAAAGCCGTACATACAGGGTTAATTGATTTTTGACAATAGTATTAATACCACGGCAACTCTGCAGACAGGGAATAAACTTTTCAAATATTGCCAGAAAAATTGAACATTCATATGCAAAAAAGATAACCTTTGACCCTTGCCTTGCATCTATGAGAAACTGACAGCTGCCATCATACCCAGCAGTGGGAGGGTGAGTGCTTTTCCCCCAAAGAATGAGAAAGGGGCAAAAAGTCCTGCTCTCACCACTTCTATTTGTCATTATACTGGAGGTTTTAGTCAATGTAGTAAGGCAAGAAAAATAAATGATAGGAACATAGATTTAAAATAATAAACTTGTTTTTATTTGCAGACATGATCATCCAAATAAACATATCAATGGATATAAGGTAACCAAATATAAGGTTAATGTGAAAAATAATGTTTTCCTATATATTAGCAAAGAATAACAAGAAATTGAAATTTGAAAAATTACCTTTATAATAATTTTAAAACATGAGATATTTAGTAATAAATATAAGAAAATATTTGTGGGTATATACCAAACATTATAAAGTATTTATTAAAGAAATTTTTAAAAGACCTAAATTAATAGAGAGATAAACTATGCTCATTGATTGAAATAATTCACATTGTTAAGAATTCAGTTCTCCCCAAATTAGTCTGTACACTTAAGGCAATCCCAATAAAAATCCTGGGAGGATTATTTTGGCAGAAATTAACAAATTGTTCCTAAAATACTACATTCATGAAAGTAAAATACTTAGAATAGCTACTTCCCATTGATTTCCATTTTACTGATTTTCCAATTATCTACTTACAGGTTGAAAGACATGATCTTAAATTTGATTACCATTTCTGGTTTTCCATTGCTGATCTGGAAGACAGCCACATCTGTGCCCAACAGTTACTGTGTTTTTTTATTTAAAATATATTTCTGATGATGCTTCTACCTTTCACAAACACTCTGTGATTCCTCTGTGCCCACTGAATCAATTACAAAGTTGCTATTCTTTACTTGAAGTTGTGTGTACATGGAACTCAAGCTGTGCAGGCCTTGTGTTTGTGACTGGTGTCTGTCCATCTCCACTGCAGTGGCATAGGTCTCAGTCCAGGCTTTAACGCAATTTTGGTCTTTCTCATGCATTTCTTTCTATTCTGAATACATTAATCAGCCCTCCCATTTATCCCAAATTCACCCATCCTTCAAAGCCCAGCTCAGTTTTAAACTCTCACAAAAAGCTCCGTAAGAAAGTCGGAATTAGTGAATGTGTCCCCAATATTACCATTGCATTTCCAACAGTAACTCCACGGTTCTGCACCATTCACAATAATGTATCCCTGTTCACTATTTGTTGAGTAAATTGCACGATATGGTGAGATAACCTTGGTCAGGAAGAGACTGAAGAGCTTATGAAGAATGGCTAACAGGAAAACTGTAACAAGGTTTCCTAAATGTGAAGCTGGATCCCAACACATAAAAGCAGACAAAGGAGACAAATGAAGCAAGGATTATTCACCTTCTTATTAACTAGAATTCTTTCGTTCAGGATGCATCCTCCAAATTCCAATGACAGGGAAAGGAAAAAAGTTTCCTTTCTTTGAATTATGTGAGAGAATATGTCAAAGTTGCTTTTAATTCTAAGAGCTTTTTTTTAAAGTTGATTAAAAAAATTTTATCAGTGAGTTTCAACTTTGGATTGGAGAAATCTGTTCATCTAAAAAAATTAGTTGTGAGTGGCATACAATATTGGGCAAGATTATGTAATAGAGGAAATATTTCAATGGAAAACATTCTTTTTATTGCATTAGTTTAAAAGAACCTTGTCTTTTTTAAGGTTGTCAGTATAAATCTGGTTATCCCATTCAAAAGTAGGAGAGAATTGTCATTATTTAATGGAAAATAATAACCAAAAGCTATTTCTGTATTATCTATGTTTGAAGCTGGAATTTTAGATAATTTATCTGAAATTTATCTGAAATGTCTTCAATTTTCAAATACAAGTTGTTTGTGTAATTTAGCTTCCATGTGCGTCTTAAAGTTTAAAGTTCCTTCTACATATCACTCATTTTTCAAGAACAGCAATTTAAAACGGATTTGGAATACTCACAAGGGGGCTGTTCTTCCCAGGTCTGAGTTGGGGATACACAGCTCAGATTACAGGGGTAGATAATAACCGTATTTTTAAATGCATGTTGATCTATTTCCATGACTTCAGGTGAAAGATGACACCACAGCCCACAGTGATGCATCTCCATGGAGACCTGCTTCGTGCAGTGAGATCTGGACCTTCCTGGAGCACTGCCGTTGTCATGGGGACAAGGGCTCTCCCAGCCGCAGACGCAGCTGATACCTTGGCATTTACATCAAGGTTCCTCCCGCACAGAATCTCCAAGGGCTCACGCGTGCAGCTATTCAGGATGACTTCATGCTCTGTAACTGTCTTTTAAGCTGTGATTTCTGCCTCATTCTAATACACCCCAAAACATAAGGAGATATGATTTTCACAGAATAAGATATTAGAATTTAAAATCCTGACATGGGAAATATAATGCAGGAACCAAACGGCATTTCAAAGAGAACACTTCGTGTAGGGTCTCATTTGAATTTTCTTTCAGCCCTTTCCAAAGCAACTAAACACCAAAAAGTACAGCTTCTCTAATGGGCCATTTGCTTACTTTCATTTTAATTTTATTGATAGGGATCCTGGAGAGAAAATACTTCTTTTGACTACTACCTCATCATACGAATCATAAAGCGTGACTGTTGATTAAATAAGCTGACTTTGGTTTCCAGTCAAGGTTCGGCAGCCCCTCTCCTGTCAGGCCCCCTCCTTATCAACAGACCAAGCAAAACAAGACAGCACAACCCGACAAACACACAGGACTCTCAGGGAGGACAGCGGTGGACACGCTGGACCTCAGGACTATGGCGGGGTTGCTGTGTTTCTTCTCATGTACCCAGACAAGGTGCTTCAGAAGCCTCCAACCCAGAACCACCAGCAGGTGTGGACCAAAGTAGCTGAAGGAAGAGCCTGGTCCCCCAGCCAAGGGCAGGGGAAAGGACGACCTCACAAGAGCAAGCGTTTGGGCAATGCCTGGCCTGCTTCAGCAAACACCACCAGAAGAACCTACCCATTGGCAGTTTCAGGGTGCCATGTGGGGAGTGGATCTTTCCCCCAACAACCTGTTTGGTAAAGCAGGGAATGAACCACCACCCCAGCTGGCAGAGGCAGGGTGCTCAGATTCCCCAGCAGCAATGTTAGCAGGTCCTACTAGCACTGAGCCTCCCCCACGGGGCAGCGTGAGGGCTGTCAGCACCTCTGTCCCACCCCAACCACAGCGGGGCACGGTGAGAAATGAGCCTCCCCCACTGGGTGGCAAGTGCTGCTCATCTCCCTGGGACCTCCCCTCCCCCCTCAGCCTGCAGACATGGTGTGTCGGGGCCTCATAGAGAGTGAAACACGCCACCCAAGTGGCCTTCCAGCTCCATGATGACAGGAGACCGCCTGCCACAGAAGATTAAATGATATTCAAGGTGTCATAATTTAATATCCAAAAATAACTCACTATAGCAAGAACCAGGAACATCACAACTTGAATGACAAATGACAATCAGCAAATAATAGCAAGATGGACCAGATGTCAAAATTACCTACAAGACATTATAAATTTACTTGAAATACATTAGAAAATCTCAGCAAAGATGTAGAAGTTAAAACAAAACAAAACAAAACAAAAAAAGGAAATCCTATAGAACTGAAAGATTCTGCCAAAATGTAAAAACAAAAAACAACAAAATCACCTCAGTAGATGGGCTTGAGAGTAGAGCAGAGATGGTGAAAGGTAGAATCAGTTAATCTGAAGACAGACTGAGATAATTTACCCAACAATGTGGGTGATAGAGAGAAAATAGACTAAGAGGAGGAAAAAAAAAAAAAAAAAAGAACAGTCTCAGGGACCTGTGGAACAATTTAAAAAAAGAACAATTAACAAAAAAGCTAACATTTGTACAACAGGAGTTTCTGCAGGAAAAGAAAAAGACAATGAAAAGTATTAGGAAAAATAATGCCTGAAGACATTTCAAATTTGGTAAAACACATCAGGCTGCATTTTGAGAGGCTGAGTAAACCTCAAATAGGATAAACGCCCCCAAACCTATGCTGAGTACATCGTAACTAAACTTCTGAAAACTGAAGGCAAAGAAAAGGAGAGAAACAAAGAAAGCAGCCGTGGAAGTACAAGATTCTGTTTGGGAGGAACACAAACGTCCATGGAAATGGGTTTCTTATCTCCAATAAAATAAACAGATGGGAAAGGGGGTGACATGTTGGGGACAGTCAGACTGATAAAAATCAGCATATAAAATAAAATTGTGTGAAGCGTTTTTGATGAAAGCAGAAAGACCCGTCTCCCAAAGTAAACATACAGCAGTGAGGCGGGGGAGGCGGATGGGTGGGGTCTGGCTGTCTGTCTCGGGGGCTGTCCCCTCATCCTCTGTCACAGCGGACCGTGTGTCCTCTGTGCCTTACTCCTTGGAGAAGCCTACACTCAATTCTCAGCGAGTTCCATGTTACTAATTTTCCAATCATCTCTTTAGAGTCTGCAAAGCACGATCCTAAATTTGAAGACCATTTCTGGGTGTCCTTTGCATTTGTCTTTGCTTTTCAGACGTGATCATTATGCATAAAGATGACATCGTCTTCCACAATAAAATTTACTTAGTCTTTTTATTGTTACTTTTATGACGCGCAACTTGTAGTTACTGGATTATGTTAAAGATTGATAACGTGTAAACTACCACAGATAATCCTTACAATTGTACAATAATCAACTTAAGAAGAATAAAACAATAGAACTCTAGACAGTACCCGATGAGTGAAAATTGTATTTCAGAATATATGTTTAACTCTTTCCCAGCCACATTAAGTGTGGTGCATCCAGAATATATTTGATAAATCATCACTGAATAAATTTATAACATGGTAAGCCTTATCTGCACTGCAGATTAATGTTGGTTGATCCAAAAGCCAGTGAAATGTATTATTGATTTAATAATCCCTTCCAGGATAACAAAGCAATAAAGAGTGGGTAAATGTTTTAAAATAGAATTATAAAAGTGAGGGAAAATTGAGATTATTTTACTTTAGTGAAGAAAAACTCTGGAATCACTTTAAAAGAGTCTTCAAACTTATAAAGATTAATGTCACCATTGAAGATTTTCTGTAATATTACTAGATAGAGAATATTTTCCTACATGAAGTCCTTTTTATAGACATTGAGACCAGAGGCCACGTTGAAGACAACTCTCAAGAACAGACCCCATGTGTGACATCATGGGCGGATGTGAGTTCCGGTGCCAGTTTTGAGTGGACAGTTCTGTCCAAACTCAGACTCAGTGACAAAACCCCACTTCACGTCATCCAGTTTTTGCCATAGCCTTCTCTGGAGACAGGGTCTCCTCCCGTTGTTGTCCAGGCTGGTCCCGAACCCTGGCCTCAAGAGATTCTTCCGCCTTGGCCTCCCAAAGTGCTGGGATTACAGGTGTGAGCCATCGCACCTGGCTTCTTGTTCTCCCCCCCCCCTTTTTTTTAAAATGTGGGAGTGGTTTTACTTGAGTAAATTAGGATTCCATTGGCAGGGTATCATACTCTTGCTTAAATATTCCTACTCATTGGAAGAAAATAATCTGTATTTGGATTTGAGTAGAAAAAGTTTCACATGGCATGTGCATTGGGAGGTGGGAAATTATAAACAGCATCAGTTCTTCAAAACCTGGGATCAAGATGCCGTCATCCACGAACCGGGGGCTCCGAGCCTCCCACTCACGTCCCCAAGACCGGAGAGAACATAGATTCACGTCTCTCCGCCTCCAACTTTCTGAGGTTGCTCTTGCATAAAAGAGAACAGGCTTTGGTAAAGCCACTTGCTTCCTGTGGTTGATTGCTGCTGATTATTTGGAAGATAAACATCGTAGAGTGACGAAATTCATCCCGCTATTTAAGGAACGTGATCGCCTTTAGACGGGCCCTCCGGGGACAGATTAGACAGACCACGGGCAAGAAGTCAGGACAAACCGGGACAAAGGACAGAGGCGACCCCTGGAGACACCGCTGGGCCAAGAAAAAGGATTATGTGGCGGAAATCAAGGGGTACTAAACATTAAATTAAATATTACCAATTCGAGTTGTGAAATTAATATTTATATTACACAGGAATTTTAAACTAGCTTCAAATGAACTGTGCATCATGCTAGAAGACACGCCTACTCTATGTAATTTACTATTAATTACGTGTAGCTTGATTTTAAAACATACAGTCATAGTAACCAAGAAAATGACCCAAAGCAGTTCTTTGTGTGTGATTAACACTATCAAAAGTAGTTTGCTTTATGTATTGGTTAAAGTGAAAAGAATGACTGCATAAGAGATCATTTTCTACAATTTAACAATGAAATAAAGACAATGCATTATTACTATTCAGCCCTTCCAAACACTCAGAGCTAGTTTTGTAATTGAATTTTCACACTTTCTCATTAACCTGTTTGTAACAGAATTTTCACACTTCCTCATTAACCTGCTATTACTGAGACCAGTATAACTGCACAGAGCTGAATTAAACTCTGTATAGCTGAATAAGTCAAGTGAATACAGATGAAGTTAATAATCTAAATTTCAAGAAAAAATATAATTATTAAAAAAATAAATGTGCAAGGAACAATTTTAAATGACAGTTGCCAAGTCTGATATCCAATATGGCTTTTTTGTGATACTATTTAAAATGTCTTTCATACATTTGGAGCTGGTTTTCCCAGCAGTTGTACCACTTATAGAAGGGAAAAAAAATCTATATCAGAACAGAATTTCTTTGGTGAAATGGCAATTTCTGTAAAATCTTTTCTTTAGTATGTATTATTTCCAAGAGGAAAATGACTTCTACATAAAATAGATGTGATATTTGTTTAACAAATAAGCCACATGTAAATTAAATTTAACAATTACTTTTGATTGCAGGGTTGTGCTGATCACCATGGTAGGTGGTAGAAATAGCAACAAACAGCCTTCAGGCTTAATGATGCCTTTTGAAGAAAGGTACAAATATTTTGGAAACCACAAATCTCATTAAACTTTTTTTGAATTTCATTTATAATAAGAATAAATCAGGCCGAGGGAAGTGCAGAGATGTGCCCCAGGTCAGAGTCAGGCAGGGCACCGGCCCCGTCTCCGTGCAGGGGGCAGCTCTCTGGTGACCGATGCTGCTCTTTCCACCTCCGAATTTCACACCACATCGCACAGAGCAGAGGCCAAAGACAACTGTTTCTCACTGCTGTTTCTGGACAATTGAAAGAGTAAGGAGCACGTTGTACTGACAAGTTTTTTCATTTTTTTCCTTATTTTTGTTACTGTGCTAAAAACATAGAACAACACAGGAGAAACAGTGGGCAGACGACAGACCGTTGCCTCAGCCCCCCACCCCCGACATAGCACTTCCAGAATTTTCTTGTGACAGTAAACGATGACCATATTCCACAATTTTACACAAATATATGTCAATTATGAGAATACTTATAGTTCTCCACCATAAAACACAAGGATTAGACTCAGCTGTGCCATCCCCTTAACACTTTCCTTTCAATTCGAGGTGGTTATTAATTTAGTTTTTCCTTGATTACCTCCTATTTTATGCCACTTAAAATTTTGTCTTTATGTTGTCAAATATATCATTCATATTCATTTCCATATTCGATTTTACATGATCTGTATTTATACATCATTTAATTCTCAAAGATACAAACTTTCCAAATGCATATATCATGGAAGTTACGTAAATACTGTTCGGCACAGGGTTGAATTTGGGGCTATGACCATTGTTTCTTTCTTCACCATTCCTTTGTCAAGAACCTGCAAACATCCGCAAATCCACCATTTGCTCAGAACCACACCCACATAGTTGCTGCTTGTATGGACTGAGTTTCTCTTACGGTTTTCTTTCTCCAAAGATTGTAATTGTAACATTTGCATAGCATTTGTTGAACTTGGAAGAGCAATCATGTTTAATTCGGGATGTCACCATCCTGAATTTTGTTTCATTGACTCAGTTCCATTTGGCTGCTTGGAGACGTCCTTCTTGGGTCGCGGACTAACTCTTCCAGCCTATTATCTGTCAGGTGCACAACCAGCGTCCAGGGTCTGCCTTTTACTGGTCTCCCAGTAGTTTCTACTAATTTTTTCATCCTGTTGTTTGCTGAGAGAATGCAAGGTATGCCCTGCAAAGTGGTGCATGAAAGGAAATGTCTTATTCCACGAGTGTCAAAATACCTCACTGAGCAATACTCGGCTTGCTATAAACTTCTAGGTCCATGTTTTCCCGCAGAACGTCTGACGGAAAGCACAGGTACCAGTTAACACGAACACCCAGATCTCGTACCATAGTCCCAACCTGAAGTCACCAGAGATCAACTTCTTTTCCAAGCTGTCCCCCAAAATCTCTGGGTTTGCAGAGAGGTGTTACCTATGTTCCCACAAGCAAGACACCTCACCACCAAAGCAGCAGCCTGCAGTTCCTTCGTTCCTCTCCCACTGTGACCATGGATGTGTCATCCACATGTGAGGCCTCCACTCCCGTGTGGCCAGGTGAGAGCACCTGCTATCAGCCGCTCTGCATCCCTGCCTGCTCTCCCCTCAAGTACGCTGTGGGGCGGTGGCTCCCTGCCAGGATCCCTGGAGCTCTGAAGGCCCTGGGGGCCTGCTGTAGTCGGAATGTTTGTCCCCCAACCTCATGTTGAAATCTGATCCCCAGTGTTGGAGGCGGGGCCTGGTGGGAGGTGTTTAGGTTCTCAGGTGGTTCCTGCTTGAGTGGCTTGGTGCCCTCCTCCTCTGGCTCTATTAGTCCCCAGGAGAGTTCGTCATTAAGAGGAGCCTGACACGTCCCTCCCTGTTTCTCAGACTCCCTCTCTCACCATGAGAGCTCTGCACACACCTGCTCCCCTCCCCTCCAACCTTCTTTGGAAGCTTCTGAGCCCTCACCAGCAGCAGATGCCGGCACCAGGCTTCATGTGCAGGCCGCAGAACCATGAGCCCAACAAACCCCTTGTCTTTGTAAATCACCCTGCCCTGGGTACTCCAAGCACACTACATTGCCATCTCTTCCTCTTGCCTCATGAAGAGACTTTCTAGAAGAGCTCCCAATTCTTTATGCAGATAAGCTCCTTGAGACACAGCTCTGTGTGTACGCTTGTCGCAGGGATCCCACAGCAAAGGGCTGCTACACATGCTTGCAGGCTGAAAAAGTGAGAGTTAATGTGATAATGTGTGTTAAGGTGATATTTTTTTAAAGGTCTGGATGAAGAATATTGAATATTGATTACTTCCTTTACGATAAAGCCCCTGAACTTGAGTCTTGATTGAATTTGAAATAATGCATATATTTAGGGAATTTAATGTAATTAAGTAAATATAGTATTTAATAAGAACAACACATTGGTATAGGACAAGAAATGCACAGTGAGAAGAAAAAATTATTTTCAGATTTGAAAATATGATTCCCAGAGACAGCAGAAGATAATCAGAACAAGTTTTTTTTTTTTTTAAGTGATCTTTCTTCAACAGGAACTTGCCTACAGTGAATCAATTCCAAGGAAATGAGTAAGTACTGGCAAACCTCCAAAGGACAAAATAGTGATTTCCATAAAAACTGTGTGATAATATAACCATTATAAGGACCTATCACACTTTCGATTATTGTTTGATGGTTACCTACTGGCATTTACCAAATGCCTACCACTGCCCCAGGCACCGTGAGCACGAAGCACAGGGAAATGCCCGACTCCTCCCTTTGGAGAGCCTCTGCTTGTGAAGAGCGAATAGAATTACTCTTCCTGCCTGACAAAAACATGCATTTGCCAAAATCAAGATCCTAACCAATGCTGCAGAGGGTACTCATTAGCTGCTTGCTTCGAGCGGTAAATTAAATGGGCAGTGAGCTTATTTCTGAATTGTATACTTGTGATCCTATTAGTGGGAACATCACAAAGGTGAAAGTCTGCTTAGAGGGAGATTTAATCTAACGATTCACCTCCGAAAATGTGGATATGCTTTTTACTGCTATTGTTAACATTAAGGTCATCTATTGACCTTAATTGACAAGCTGTTCTGAGTACTAAGTGATCGATACTGACTATGCATAGCACATAGTGCAATAAATGTGTCACTTGAACTTTTGGAGATTATAAAATGAGGGCTGGCCTCTCATTTTAGAAACAAATATTTTCTGAGTCCCCAACAGGTGCTAGGCATTGAACGAAAACAAGGGCATGTTTTGCTCTTCCCGAGTTTACAATGTAGTAAAAAATAGAGAAGCTCAGAAAATTATTAGGTGAGAAAGTAGATGAGGATTAGCCAGTTTCTATAGAGCCCGGCAAACTTAGAAATCCTTATATTCCTTGGACTACATCATATCATGACATTATTTTAGTTTTTCACATTGAGACAGAAATTGCAGGACAACGAAGTACAGAGGTTGAAGAGTTTCTTGTACTTTCAGATCCAAAGCCAACCAACATCCAGATATCTGCAAGTAACATTCCAGCGTGAAGGTGGCAACACCGCACAGCTGCCGCAGACCCCCAGCCACAGTGCTGTGAGGACCACACGGCCCAGTTCCCAGTCTTTAGCAGCGGCTTTGCTGAAAGGCCCGGCACCAACAGTTACAAATTGTTAAAGGAAAGAGCAGCTAACCCCATCCACATTTTGCAGTATTGAGTCGGTAAACAAATATTCCTTTGCATGCAAAAACCTAACACAAACTGACAAACAAAACACAGAATAAAAGTTGAGAGTCAGGAGAGGAGACAAAGAGGATGTCCCCACGTGGTGGGAATTCAATCCATTTAAATCCAGGTCTAAGGCAAGGAAGTCAAAGTGACAAAGAAAGGCATGTTCCGAAACTTGACGAACTAAAAATAATGTCATATTTCTGACTTCTGATATTCTGTTAAATGTCTAAAACCAGGGTGCGTGCCACCTACTCAAGGGTATGTCCCTCATCTGCAAATTGCATTTTTAATCCATTTCACCTGCTTTTTCTCAAGCAAGCACAAGATGAGGAAACCCACAAGAATTTTCAGTACTTGTTGGGGTGAGGACCTCAGCTCTGTCAGTTCATACCAAGTTCAGAACCATGTTGCACAGCTCCAGAATCTTATTTGATTTTTTCTTTGTCTTCTGTTCTTTGGAAATGCATGGTATTAGATAACTAATTGTTCTACTGGGGGATTGACCCCATTCTCCTATGATATGGATCTTAAAATCCATTTCATGTGCATTCCCTTGGTGATTGGCTGGAATGAAGAGGAGGAGGGGTATTCTGTGATCCAATTTCATGGAGCCATAGTGCTTGAAAGCTGAATATATACTATATAATTTAAAACATCAATAAATGGTAGAGAAAGATTACCTGGATGTCTTAAATTCCCTAAAGGAAAGAAAAGCAAATACAAGCTATTCCACTAGCAAAAAAATTGCAGTACAAACAGCAAGAAATAAAAAAAAAAAAAAAAAAAAAAAAAAAAAAAAAAAAAAAAAAAAAAAAAAAAAAAAAAAAAAAAAAAAAAAAAAAAAAAAAAAAAAAAAAAAAAAAAAAAAAAAAAAAAAGCTTAAATGATATAAATGTTGCCAACAGAAGAAAAATGAGATTAATCCAACAAACAAAACCAAACCATAAGCTATCTAAATATAACACATCAAAAGCAAAGTGGAAAAGTTAGATTAATATGATGGTCACAAACCCTATTATGTGAATGAAGTAAAAAAAAGATGGAAGAACAGAAGAGAAAATGTTTTTATGCTTAATAGTGAACAAAATATAATTGGAAATAAAATAAGCAGAAAGAAGAAAGTCATGTTTTATTGTGGAGTATATAATCCACAAATTCATGTATGACAAGCATGCATTTTCCTGTGCTGATACCCTTGGGTACCATGGACACAAAATATTATAACATAATACAGTAGCAATTTACAGAAAAAAAAAACTCAGAAAAAAATAGCATTCCTAGATTTAAAAAGAAAATAGATCTCTCAGCAGGGACAAATAAGCATTGGAAACAAAAAACAACAATAGAATATAAAAAAAAAATAAGTTTTAAATATTAGTTATCAGAATGTACCCAACAAAATGCATTCACCTGTCATCAAAGGATTTGTGAACTGTTTACTAAAATAAATTCTCATTAAACCGAAAAGGAAAAATAACCTAGCTGCTAGAATAGCCCAGTCAACAGGAAATTAACCAAAGAAAATGACAATTAAAACAACAAACACTTATGTCAGCTCCTTTTTGTTCTGGTCCCCTTGTTTCTAAAATGGGGTGACCCTGAGAGAAGCTCTGACCTGGCTCCACCTTTCTCAGAGCCGACTACCAGAGACTCCCGGGATTGCATCCTGCACACTGACCCTGCCTGTTTCCTCCCAATGAAGTTTTGCGTAGCCTACCTGATCTCTCTCTAGTCTAGCTATTTTATGGACCAGAAGAAATCTGATACAAATTAATGAAAAGATTTTAATGCTGGCAGATAGCTCCTGAGTACTTGGAGCTGTTCTAATACCTGTTTTACAGAAGTAATCTACTCTGCCATTATTCTCGGCCATTGTGAGTTGATAACCAGTCACAGATGCAACAAAAGGCATACAAAAGGCTGCTACTTTTTATTTCATTAGTCTTTCACTGCAGGCAAAATGAAGGCACTAAATGTTAAGTTAATTGTTTCTTTGCTGCTATACTTCCCTGGGGTGCATTATGTCATCATTAACACTGATATATTAAGATAGGCACTTTATGGCAGTTGCCAACTACAAAACACCGATGCATTTTTATTCTTACTGACTACAAAAATAAGTTTGGCTCAATTCCCTGAGCTTGAGATAGCTCTGAGGACTCTCCTCGCTTGAACATAACAGTCCTTCCACCTGCAGGAAAGACTTGCTCATATCAGAACTTCCATGATATTTCACTGAAAACCAAGCAGCCTTAGTATTTATTTGTGTTAAAAGAGTAAGAGGAAGTTCCAGTTATGGAAGAGTGGCCTGAGGCACCCTGTGGATCTGTTTCTAGTGAAGTAATGAAAAATAAAGGAATAATATTTTGCACTAGAAAACATTCACTTAATGTGAAAGAAAGAAGTAAGGGAGGAATAGAGGCAGACTAAGGTGTGCGCAATGTAGTCAACAAGTAAAAGGGCAGATCTAAGTAGATTATATCAATAATAATATAAAAGGCAAATGGATTAAACGATCTATTCAAAATGCATGTGTCGTAAAACTAGATTAAGAAGCAATAGAACTGCAGGAGGAAAACAGCAGATTCACGACACAAATACTTTGAAAGCAAAAGCCTGGACAAACACACATAATGCAAAATAGTGACTACGAGAAATCTGAAATGGTTATACTAATATCATATAAAAAGATTTTCAAACAAAAAATAAAATATCACTAGATATACAGGCAGACGTTTTATAATGGCAAAACTCAATCCATCAGAAAAGTGTAATGATTATGAACGTATATGCGTGCAACAACAGAGCCCAAAATACATGAAGCAAAGATTGACAGAGCTGTGGGGAGACATAGATATTTCAGGACTATGGGAGACTTCAATACCCCACTTCTGATAGTGAATAGGACAACCAGGCGGAAGACCAACAAGGAAACTGAAAGCTTGAAAGAAACTGAAAGCCGCCTAAGCGTGAGGGACATCTACTGAACATGTCATCAGACAGCATCATCAAACTTTAGTGAGAGTGATAGGTCTAACGCGTCAATGTCTGATTGTTTCTCAATGTTCTTAGGGTGAACAAAAGAAAAATATGCCCACACCAACCCACAGAATGTGGCCGTGTTGGGAAAAGACTCTTTGTGGAGACAGAGAAGGAGACACGGACAGACATGAGGGGGAGGGCGATTTGGAGACGGAGGCAGAGATTGGACCGATTTCTGGAGGAGAGCCAGGGATTTCCTGGAGCCACCGATGGCTGTGACAGAGGCCGGGGCCAGGCTGTCCCTCTGAGCCCAAGAAGGAATCAGTTCTGCTGGGGTCTTGATTTTGGACTTCGGGTCCCCAGAACTGGGAGAGAATAAATTTTTGTTGTTTTGTTCCTTCTGGTTCATGCTAATTTGCTGTGGGTGTGTATGCATGTGTGTGTGCGCGCGCAGGGGGTGTAACTGCAGAGTGCGGGAGTTGAACTATGGAACCATACTGAGGCCAGAGCTCTGGGACCAGGAGCCACAATCACATGGCATTGTCCTCACTAATGAAGGAAATGGCTGGGTATTCCACCTGTTCCTTTCTCACAATAACTGTCTGGTGTCACTGTGTTTCAGAGTAATACTGTGTACAAGGCTATTCATTCTAAGAGCGGAGTGGTGCCAAAAGTAATTAGCAAAGCATTTGTCAAAAACAGTGTATCAATTCAGGTGCTAGTATTTGGCAGAGGCTCTAGGATTATCATGTTTCGTAACAATGTGGTGTTGTGTGTCAGAAAAGACATTGACAACGTTTCCGTTTGAAATTGTTTTCAGTTTTAAAAAATTGTGTCTTGTTAAGTAATGCAATAAAGTAGCATCTTATAGTCAGAATTTTTCTCTTCAGTTTTCACGTAAGCCTTATAAAAAAGCAGAGATTATAGTCCAGAATGGTATTTAATCAAGGTGCCCCAATACAATACCTTGTAATTAAACTTGAAACAGACATTTGGTTTAACTCTTTAATTGTTACGAATCCTCATGGGGTATATATATACTAAAGAATAATTTCTGGTTATTTCATTTTTAATCGGAATTTCAATCTCAACAGGCAGAAAATGGAAGTTTGGAATCATTATTGGAACTGCAGAATTGCAGTGAAAGCACCACTGAACAACTCCTCTTTGTAGGAATGTGGGGAAGAGCTCCTCAGTTAATCAATGATAAATTAAGGCTCTGCGCTGGTAACCGCAGTAGTCCACCCTTATCTGCGGGGCACATGTGTCAAGAACCCAGTGGATGTCTGAAACCCCAGACTGCCATCAACAGGAACATGTTTCCATTCATGTCTTCCCCCCACAAATCTAATGTCTTTCCATCTTAACTAAGCACTTATCACATGCTGTGGGCATAACTTTTGCAGTTTGACAACAAAACTAGCATGGACTTCTTTTTCCTTCTTCAGAATTTTGTGGGTAGAAGATTTGTTCTTACTGTAGATCTTAGCAACCTCAGCATATATATTTTTTTCTTTCCTTGAAAGAAAGTTGAGAACTTTCACCTTTTTACTTAAAGGAAACACTTACTGGCTTCTCTCTGGCATATCCAAGTTGCCAGCATCACTGCTTTACTGCTTGGGGGCCATTATTGAGTAAAATAAGGGTCACTTGAACACAAGCGCTGCAACAACACGACAGTCCATCTGAATGCCGAGACGGCTACTGAAGTGACTGATGGGCTGGTGGCGTGGGCAGCGCAGAGACGCTGCACAAAGGGAAACTCATGTCCCTGGTGGGACAGAGCGGGATGGTGAGAGATTTCATCGTGCTACATAGAATGGTGCTCAATTTAAAACCTATGATTTGTTTATTTCTGAAATGCTTCAATTTATGTTTTCAGACTGTAGTTGACTGTGGGTAACTGAAACCATGGAAAGCAAAATGGATAAAGGGGACCCCTCAGCCCTGAGGTCCACTCTCAGCCCAGCACTGAATGTCAACAACAGGGTGGCCACAGCCATAGCAGTGACTGGACATTTACCCATGAGAGCTGTTTTCAGTAAAAGTTCCCACTTTTTTCCAAAAATGTAATGTACCCAAAAGAGCATGAACACGTACCACCATTTGGAGGTTGATTTGCCAATATCTTTCAAAATTAAAATTACATTATACAAACACACATTCACAAACATATAGACAATACAATCACACACACACACGCCCATACCCATAACCCATATATAAACCCACACACGCATATATACACACAAATACGTATTCATGCACACGCAAACACACATACACACACACTCACACATGCACACACATCCACACATATTTACACACAGAGACAGAGAGAGACTCCCACATTGTTAGCAATAAAAAACTAAAATGTGTAAATAAATACACAATTAGTGGAAAATCATTAAAATAAATTTTGATTAAAACCGATTAAATATTTATTTCCTAAATCATGAACTTGCATACGTCAATACAATGAAATACAATCACCTTTCAAACAGAATGAGATAGTTATATTTGTACTAATAAGAAAGGTTCTGACGTATTGTTGGGACGTATACAAAACCACACATGCAGTTTGATCCTATTTGTGTTAGAAAGAAAGACATCTTGCTGATTTATATACAAGAAAATTGTTCAGAAGAAACATTTAAGAATCACCTCAGTTTCCACTTTTGGGAAGAGTGGATGGAGTGAGGGATGAATGGCAAAAGAAATGTTACTTTTCAGTCTAAATCTTTTTGCGTGACTGCATTTTTTTTTACTTTTTGCATAGACTACTTTAAAACAAATATATGCATGTATATTTACATGCAGAGAAAAAGCACTCTTGCACTTCACACCCCCAGTTTGGGGTCACCCCTCTATAGTGCCTTCCCTGTGTGGGCTGATTATTTCCTTTTCTAAAGCAGTTAATAACTATATTTCTCAAAAATTATTTGATAATAGGCTGTCCTCCACTGGCAGTTGTTTGGGACCGTGTGGCACTTACCCGGCAGCGTGAACACCTCCAAAGCAGGAACCGTACAACCTACTTCTCTTTCTCACTCCATGATCCCTTGCAGAATGTTTAGTATGTGTTGCATGGACACCAACAGGTTTATTATTTAATGTGCAAACAGAACACCTTTGGACGAAAGGGGGTGAAAGGCTTAAAACCACACTCACCACACAATTGTTCTGTCTCTGGATCCCAAACATTGACGCTGAGGACAGGGCTGGCATGAGGAGAGTCAACGCAGAAGTCCTACCCTGCTTCCTGGGCTTTGAATGGCGGCTTTGAAACTAGTGTGGGCTGATTTTGTTTGGTTTAGTTCACTTGGGTTGATTAATTCCTTCATCTATCTCTTCGCAGCCATGTGTTGAGAGCCCGCCATGTCCTGGGCCGTGCTCTAGGTGTGGGCATACGAGATTAGCAAGGCTGCCCTAGGGGCCTGCTCAACAGCGGGTGGCTGGGGTGAAGCCCTTTGCAAAGCCCCTCTCAGTAGGTGTTTTCCCACAGCGCCCCGGCACCACCTGACCTAGCTCAGGTCAAAGAAACAGACGTCAAGACAAGAATAACATGCAAGAGGTTTAGTGCGGAAAACTCCCAGGAAGGATAAACCGGGGTAGTGGGAGTTGGCAGAGGGCACCTTCGAACAGGATGCAGGTCTGACCACCTGAGGGCAGGGGAAGGACAGGGGAGGGAGAGCCTCAAATTGTACCACATCCTGAGAACCATCAGGTTCACTGAGAGGGATCTTTGAGCTAAACTACCCTTTAACTTAGGACTAATCCAGGGACCACAGGACTAGGGGACAAGTGGTACCCAGAGTGCTGAGTCGTGGGGGGAGCAGCCTGAGAAAACACGGCCCTGGTGCGAACACAGTGCTGAGTCCAGGACAGCAGTGCCTGGGTTGTCAGGTAATCTCTTCCCCACACCTGTGCCTGGGGTTTCTAGGTAGTCCCTTCCCCACACCTGTGCCTGCATTGTCAGGTAGTCTCTTCCCCACACCTGTGCCTGGGGTTTCCAGGTAGTCCCTTCCCCACACCTGTGCCTGCATTGTCAGGTAGTCCCTTCCCCACACCTGGGATGGTGGGTAGCCCCCGGCCATCTGTTTTTGTCCGCTCTACGCAAGCACAGGGTGTATCTGCTACCCTGACTCGACCCTGTGGACGCTGGGGCAGAGCGTGGCATGTACCCAAAGGAGGGGGCAGCACATTCCCCCAGATGGTGCGGCGGGGGCAGTACCCTCTTCACAGCCTTGCGGGCTGCGCCCTGCAGAGCAGCATCCTCTATCTTCTTTCGTGTCGCTCACCTCAGGGGGCTCTCTCATTCCTTTCCTTTCTTTCTTTTCTTTAATTTTTGGGTTTGGTCTTTTCCCTGCAAAGTTTCTTCTCAGTTGTTTATCTTTGGGGTCGGGTGTGGGCCAGCAGTAATGGTAGTTCTGCCTCAATAAGAACCTCAGAGTTCTCTGAATGTGGCCACTTTAGAATGACATTTAAACTCTTCTGTAATATATTCTGCCCTATGTATCTAGCACAGAGCTCTGCTTCCGTAGACAAGTGGGCATCGTGGAAGCGTCCTGGGTATGCTCTTTGTACAAATGGGGTGCCCAAGTCCCTGGAGCTTTAGATGGGAAAGTCCCAGGCTCTGGCTCCCAGGGACCCTCTGAACTCGCAGCTGATGCTGTGGCTGCCGCACCAGCCAGTCCACAGGCCTCCTTCTAAGTCCTCAAAGAAGGGGAATCAGAAAATGTTAAATCACTTTGGCTAATAAATGTCTCCAAATAAATGAGAATTAGATAATTTACAGCAGTGAATTCTAGGCAGAAAACGGAGAATTTGAGCATATTTTCCTGGCTTCCTTCCCTTGTCCCACCTGTACCCTTATTACAGGTACAAATGGTGCTAATCTCATGGATGGGATTCAGCACATGAAAACCCGTCTTCTGAAGCAAGAACAATTTAACCGTTGACCTGAAGCCCCGACTGCAATGCACGAGGTTCGTTTTGTTAAGGAGCAGGAAGCGTGAGGGGCAAAGAATTTCTTTTTTTGGTCAATGACAAAGCTGAGACCAATTGCACGGGAACAGAATGTAGATATGCGTGGAGGCGGAGGCGAATTTTGCTTCTCTGAGAAACCAGGTGAGGAATAAAATGTGCTTGTTCCCATCCTATTAGACATGCCGGACAGGCACATTACCAGAGATGCCACCCCCATCTCAGGAACGCTTTTCCGTGTCTAGCTATTATGACCGGATGCCTAGCAAATGGATAAATCACACAGTTTCCACCTTTTAAAACAGGGAATAAAGCTAATTTGAGTGTGCAGGTCAAGACGGAGCAGGAAATGCTCGGAAGTAGGCAATTTGTTTAAGAGACACAGGTGGAGCCCTGTGCCTGGTAACGCAGAGCTGGGAGTGAGATGAACTCTCTGACAAGGCTTTTAAACCATGGCATTATGATGATTGACAATCAGACTAGGGAACAGATGAACAGGTAATTGCAGCTCTGTTTTATCTTTGCATAAATACTAATGCCCTAAATAGGCCTGGCAGCGTGCAGAGGGCCGGCCTCAGCAGGGCCTGCCAAGCAGAACCTTCGCCCCTGCGGAGAGAAGGCCAGACCCGAAATTGCCATGAGGCTCACCCACACCTTCAGATTCCTTAAACACCAGGGGGATACATGTTACATTTGGAGGCAGAAAGCCAGAGATAATCCCAGATGCATCACTTAATTGTGCATGACCCAAGGTGGGTAATTGAGACTCTGAATTTTAGTCCTTTCTCAGTTAGAATAGGACTAAAGCGCTGACTCTTCCTAACACGCAGTTTTTGTGAGAAGCAAATCAAGCTACGAATGGGGGAAGATGCGCATCATTATTATCAAGTCTGTGCTCCCAAGTTCTGTTAACACACTCACCTCCTTGTATTAAAATTGCATGTTTGTTTAACTCACTAGTTAGACTGTGATTTTTTAAAAGTAGAACCATAGTTAAGTCACCAAGGTACCATGGGGATTTAGTATATTGCTGGTAAAAGCAGGAGATTAACAGTATACATTAACTGAATAAACTTCAATACTTGTTCTAAATGCGCTTTTGAAATCCAGGAAAGCTCCCAGACCACAAAAAGGCATAAAGTTCCTACTTACCCTTCTGTTCATTCATGAAACGGCCAAGGAGGACAAATAAATAACTCCAGGGTTGAATCCCCTTTTAAGCAGTCTAACGATTTCTCTCGATTATGAGCACAGGAATGGCAGAGCAGGAAAAAACTACAATCTGAATTGCAACCGAGATGATAACGGCTGTAACGCAAGTGCTCCCAGAAAATGCCTGAGACCGTTTCCCAGCCTCTTGCCACCCTGTCCTGCTCTCTAAGCAGGTTCTCTGTGACATCTGTGGGGCCACCCTGCTAGGAGGGCTGGTGTCCAGAGAGTAAGTTCCTTGGTGTCCCCACTCCCTAACATTTTTATCAGCAGAAAATTCATTAATATAAACCATGAAATCAGCTTGGAAGATGAAAACATGGCTTTCTTTAGCTTCCCATCTTCCTTTGACATCAACATTCCATGAGTTTTTTTCCTTGGAAAACTTGCATTAAAATACAAGCGTATGGAGGGAACACCTACAAGAAAGAGGAAATGAAAGGACTCTGGGATCTTTAGGGTTTTATTGTTAAATCTCAAGGAGATAAAAAGAGGGCTAGCCAGAGGGGTTTTTTTTTTAATGGATCATTTTATACCGATAATGAGAAAGAAAATGTTAAATGATTTTAAAACCTATAAAGGTTTTTATGAAGATATGCTTTTATTTGGTGAATATTAAACAATAAGTATTGAGTTTGACAGGGTTGGATTAAATTAGCTCTGAAGAGGTATTTTCTGAGGTTAGGAATTTGGGAAATATTGTTACTGGCTTCTGAATGGAGCCTTTTCCAAGTTCTTGGCTTTCTTCGGGAAAAGAATTTCAGGACACACTATGTAAGTGAAGCAAGCAACACCTTGTATTTTATTTCATGTTTACCTTCCCAGCAAGGAGAGCGGCAGGCTACACAGAGAGCAGCTGCCCTGGGAGGAAGTGGGCCTGGTCTTTTGAAGTCTCACTAATTCAGGGGAGGAATATTCAAGGCTAAAGGGCTGGCTTTTACTAAGAATTTGGGTAATAATTCCTAGAATTGTGTTCTCTCCCATTTTCATACTTTATATGGTTGTTTTGGAACTGTCATGTTGATTTCAAGAATTGAGAAATTTTAAAGCCACAATGTACCTGATATTGTAATTAGCCAAAGTTCATGCAAGGTGGCAGAGACAGCTGACGAGCTGGTGGAAGCTGGCTCTTGCCTGCGGGTATCAGCCCCTCTAGTTAGCTTCTGCCTGAGGGCTGTTCACGGCAACACCTGCACCCCGCCTGCAAGCTCCTGCATCCGGTCTCAGCTCTATCTCCTAGTCTACTGCTGTAACATTATTACTAAAATATTCAGTCCATTGCTGATTATCCTTAAGCAGATGAAGCCTTTTCAAATTTATAATCATAAAAATTACACAATTAAATGAATTTGTGAAAAAAAATACTAACAATTAGTAAAGGTAACTATATATTAGAAATCATTTACTGTTTAGAGTTTTATGAAAACCAATAGATACTGTACTACTTTGCCTGTCATCTGGAATGACTTCCTTGACTGTTATATGTGCACCTGTCTACTAGCAGCTAACTAGCTGTGTACCTGTCTACTTGCAGTTTAGTACCTGTCTACTAGCAGCTAACTAGTTGTATACCTGTCTACTTGCATTTTAGTACCCGTCCACTAGCAGCTAACTGGCTGTGTACCTGTCCACTAGCAGCTAACTGGCTGTATACCTGTCCACTTGCAGCTATTAATAACTAGCTGTCCATCAACTGGAAAGGGGAGAAGCATGTGGTCTGTTCACTAGCACATCTATTTTCCTGGAAAACACATTCTTTTGCCAAACTCAAATAGGTAACAAGAGATTTTTTTTTTTCTGTCTGCTCTTCATTTTTAAAAACTAACAATATGAGGGAAGCGGGAAACAAGAAAGAGAAGAAATTATGAGTTAAAACCAAGGCCCTGACTTGGAAGACCTGATTATCTGAAACCTCAAACTCAAATATTCAAAATATGCTAAGCATTAGCTGGGTTCGGGGTTCCTCTCTGTTAATAATACCTCTGAGCAGTGCGCAGCAAAGAGCGGGGGGCGGGGGGGAGGGTTGCAGACCTGAACTGATGCTCAGATTCTAATTGAGGAGTGGCCTGGTTCATTCAATTGAGCCGGAGCTGGGGCAGTAGGAAAGCACAGCATGAACTGGTGTGGTCCAGGTGTGCCCCTTCCAAGCCAGGTTCCCACGCAGCAGACAAGATGAGGGCACTGGCTTTATTCCCTCTGAAGCCTCTTGCAGACACCATTAATCTCACATGGTACAGTTTCCTCCTGAGCAGAGAAACTGACCTCAGTGTCCTCTCCAGCGACATCCCGGCAGCCAGCGCCCATCCATCGGAGCAGCAGGCCACAAAGCAGGCTCTGCCATGGACACAGAATTTCTGTTGGGCTACTCGGAAAGTAGAGCTGACAGCTGACAGTGTTGACCAGTATTCTGTAGACTTCATTCTATTTTTCAAAAAATGAAGACCTGAGCTCAAAATTTTTTTTTTTCTAATCCAGGAATAACAAGCTATTTTAACACAAAACTGTATTTTCTACACTATTTGGTTTATGTGGTGTCTTGTGTTTTAAAGTATTATAGGTGTAAACAGTCTCCTAACTATGAGAATAATAGATATTTTATCATTTACATGTGAATTTCCCACCCACGTCAGTCTCTACATACAGCCAGTGAATTATTGGCACAATATGCGAGGTGGAGAAGCCGACCTCCTACAAAAGAGCATCTGAGACCCATGGAATCGCAATGCCCAGGAATTACAGCCAGAGAGACACCAACCCCACACGGGGTGACAGCAAGGGCAGGTGTCATTTGAATGCAGCCACTGCTACTCTCATCCGGGCTGGATTTCAGGTGGGAATAACAAAAAATACCAGACAGAACCATGATGTCCTATTCAGGAGTTAGGAATGCACAATTTCCATTTGTAGCATGAAAGTGTGTTCAGAGTTGAACTGTGACCTCAGGTCTAGGTTTGACTCTTGTCTGCTGTATACTGTCTGTATGACTCTGCGTGCGGGTTTTCTTCTCCGCATAAAGGAGATGATGATAATATGCACCTTACAGTGTTTTCCAAAGATGAAAGGAGAGTCAAGAGCTTAGAGTGTTTCCACACAAATCATGACTGTTCAGCAGTGTTCATTTTCCAGTTGGAGTTACATCAGCTTGACATTAACTACTGTTGTAACTGAAAACACAAAAAACAGTTCCCAGTTATTCTTCCTCAAAGAGCTATTTTTGAGCACTGGCTCTCATAAACATCCGGGAGTCTTGTGTATATGCAATTTTCAGAAATATTTTAAAAGTGTACACATAACAATTCAAAAATGCAATCAGCAAAACTATAGGATAATTATTTCCAGTTGTGCGTATTCCTCACAATACTTCTGTTAACATTTTTATTAGAAAAATATGATTTTCCACTCATGGATTAAGTATACCTTTGCAGATATGCACCTAGTATGTAAAATTGCTTGTAACCTTATGATATAATGCTTCATTAAAAATCCACATTTCATACCGCAGTAGAAGTTTTCCAAAATCATTAGCAACTTTGACTGCTTTCTCAAGGAGCAGTTCTATACAGCAGGCGCGTAACAAGGTGACGTCCCCAGGCGGGCTGGGTGGTTCTGGTGCGAATGTAGCGTTAGGGAGACTGCGCCGAGACTCTTCTCTAGCCATGCACAACTTGCACACTTTAGTTCAATGCAGTTTATAAAATTCCGTTCAATTGTTTCTATTGGCATCAACCAGAAATTGTTCCTGTCAATAAATTCTATATATCAATGGGGAAGGGAGGATGGGGACCACAGAATTCACACAAAGTACTGTGTTTCTGTTCATCTCAAGCGATCTTTCCTAGGGCATCCAAAGAACTAGTACTCCCCTGAAAAATTTTTCAGAAGGCAAATAAATATAAGAACTCTTCCATCTCAGTAACGAAAATAACCTAAGAATGTATTTTCTTTTTTTTTTTTTAAACAATCAGAAAATACGTTAGATGACCTTCCTGTGTCATTAACAAAACACGCTCAGCTACAGCCATGCATGGCTTGGTCATCAATCAGAAAGAAGATGGACAGACATTTTCCCCATGAGAGCATTTTGTACTTATTTTAGTATAACATAAAATTGCTAATGTGAAATGGTGAGCATCAATTCAGGAATCTTGTATAAATGAATAAAAAAAATGTGAGGTTTTAGTTTTAAAAGCATTAGCTACCATGGAAAAATAAAGGTAATAACTTTTTAAATGTATTGTGAGCACTGATCTATTGTCTCAGGGATTTACCAAACAGTGTTTTGTAAAAGAAACAGATCTCTTGTTTTAAACTCACATCGCACCCTTCTAAATCTCCTTCGGTACTTTTCCCCCAAGAAATCACCTTTTACTACTGACTACAGTTTCCAGTTGACAAAGTTGGGCAATCCACAAACACTTTGAATGAGACTAAACTGCAGGTTGAAAAGCGTCCTTTGGGTTTTTGTGCCTGGTTAGATCACACCCTATTTTGCTACTTACCACTTGTAAAGGAAATCTATCAAATCCATTGAAACATTTATAATGACATTTTAACTCCCTTCCATTGAAAATGCATTGAAAAGTATTCTGTAAGTGCGGTATTTAGAAGGAAGCTATTATTTGGGAGAGGAGGCAAATGTCTGAACCTGCTGTTTTAAAATTGCTTTCCAAATTCAAGGAAACATTTTACAAAAGAGGTTCATAATGGAGTCTGAGCTGGGCCCGGGGACGTGAACGCCACATCCCGCGTTGTGTCATCCATTGCCCTCAGAAACATGATGAAACGGAAGACAGATTGCCCTGGTCCTCTGTGTGTTTAAGTACCAGGCTGATCCATAACTTTCACAAGAACCAGAAATCATTTATTGTCAGTGCCATCCAGAATATATCCTGACAGTTCAGTGGGAGTTTCACTGCCATTTATTTTCAAATCAATACTCAATTACGAAGAGGCAGATTCACTCCCTTGCCCATTTTCAAGATGAAATTATGGACTGGAGCAGTAACACTTAGTCAAGGCAAAACACTGTCTATTAACTCAAGATGGTACCGGGAACCAGCGAGATACTTTATTAAAGTTCACTCCTCCCGCTCTCTCTTTTTGGCTTTTAATTAATCATTGTGAAAAAGGCCTTTCACATTGTGACTGATGACCAGAGAAAACAATTTTCTCCTAACTGCCTTTTAATTTCAACTCTGGGAGAGCGCATTGACCGAATCTCACAACAGCCCATCAATGCTAGATTTTAATGTGTTTTCTCCTTTGTTAGGGAGAAGAATGGAGCAAGGTGACGCTCTGTGGTCCTCTTCATAACTCAAGTAATTGATTTGGTAAATGCTACACATTTGCTACTGGATAAAAAGCGCTGTCAATGAAGATACTAGGTACTATATAAATTACTCCATTAACAGGAAACAAAGCTATTTATGGTTTTTAGAGTAAAATGCAAGTAGCGCTAAAATCGGAATAGGAGAGTGAGATTACAGCCATTTCCCCTTTATATAGGCTACTCCCTGCCTGTGCTCCTTGAGTTATTTGGATAGTAATTAAAATGATAAAATAGTAGAAGATGGAATGATGACGATAAAAAGGTATCCCTCACAGCAGTAAACTTGAAGGACCAAATGACTAGGGTGCAGTTCAACTTTTTAGGCTCCATACACCACGTAGTTTTCATGGAGTTTCAGATTGGTGGGTAAATATTACTACGCACCCAGCAAAATCTTTTAAATGTATTTATTTGATGGAAAACTTTGAACATAAGTGCTATCATGTGCTTAAAAAGATAGTAAAATCCAAGATATTAAAACTCTCTGCTGTTTCACAAAATAGTATATTTCTAGTAGTCAAAATTCAATCCAACGAATAATGACATAAAAAACTGTTCATGAAGTTTTATGCATTTGACAGCGTTTGGCTGAAATTTCAAACACAGCAAAAGAATATACTTAGAAAATCATTCAAGAGAACAATGTTTCATGTTGGACAGTTCCAGTCATTGCCTGTTTAAATCAAAGCTATTTTCCAAGAGATTGCCTGGGTGGACATTCTCCAGGCTTAGTAAAATTGTTACTTGAATCAGATCAAAACTGTTCAAAATCACTGAGTGTGCAGAGATGTCACCCGGGAGTACAGAGGTGAGTATGTGGAGATGTCACCCAAGAGCACAGAAGTAAGTGGGCAGAGATGTCACATGGGAGTACAGAGGTGAGTGTCTACTCCATGTTTATATGCTGAAACCTAACCTCCAATGGGACAGTGTTAGGAGGTGGGGTCTTCATGAGGGTGCAGCCCCCAGGATGGGATTAGTGACCTTCTAAGAAGAGACACCAGAGAGAAAGCTCAGGTCCTCTCTCTCCACTATGTGGGGACACAGGAGAAGGTGCCTATTCTGCAATCCAGATAGATCTCCCAGACACCAGGTCTGCCTACACCTTGATCTTGGACTTCCAGCCTCCAGAATGGTGAGAAATAAACAGTTGTTGTGTAAGCCACCCAGACTCTGCTAGGTAATTTGGTATGGCAGCCCAGACGGTCTGAGACAGTAGAAAATACCTTTCTGTATACTAATTTGGTTGTAAACATTATACTAATTTGGTTGAAAAACAAATAATGGGGCAGGCAGACTAGAGTCCCCAGCTGTTAAGCATCCAGCTCCAGTAGCTTCTCTGAAGAACAGAGCCTGAGCTAGGTCTCCTCAAACTGCGAGATCCACGCGGAAGTTGAACATAGTCAAACTAAATTATCATACCGTTATTACGTCTCGTTGCCATGGCAATCCTTAGAAGACATCTGAAATAACCTGTCTCTAAGAATAATTTGGTCAAGTTTTCTGATTTACTGAGCATAAAGGATAAATTATTCCTCTAAAAATGTAGTATTAAGAAACACATTTACATAAAATATGGTGGGAGAAAACTTGAATATCTGGTCTGTTTTCCACAGCCAAAAAATTCCCTCACTGCTGTTACTTCATTAAGTCTTATAACTGCTTACCCTGAAAGAGAAATTACTACCTCGAAGTATTATTTTAAAATCATGTTCACTTGAATAGCAAGATGAAATAGATATGTTACATGATATTGCAAGTGGTGGTTTTTTTAATTATTAGCTTTCAGGCTCCTGATTACAAGTTTTCTAAGCACAAAAGTCCCCAGCATGTTCCGTATTGATTCCATTGTCCAAGACTCACCACCTGCCTAGACATCCTCTTCCTCACTGCTGCCACGTGTTCACAATGCAAATAGCTCCTCCTGCTGTGTAGCCTACCTATTGTATTTTGTAACTGCAAATTCTAATGAGCAGAACTTTTTAATATTTATCAAGGCTAATTTATTTTTTTCTTATGCTTATTCTTTCTGAATCTTGCCTAAAATGACCTTGTCTACCACTAAATGACAAAGGTATTCTCCTATGCTTTCTTTTATAAGATTTACAGATTAAATTTTCAGGTTTAGGTATATGATGTCTTGAATGACTTTGGGGTTATTGTGGGAGGTAAGGATCTGGGTTTTTATTTCCATGAAGAGAGCCAATTCCACCACCATTTCTTTAAAAAGTTTTTTTCTTTTCCTGCTGGAGTGCTTTGGAAGCTGTGGAAAAGCAAATGATTTTATAAGCGTGGGCATGTTTGTAGGCTCTCTAGTTTTGTTATGGAAATCGATCTAAGTATCCTTGTGCCAAGACCACATTGTCTCGATTACTATTTTCTTCTTCCTTTTCAAAATGGCTTTGGAAGTTCTAGGTTTCTGAAACTCTGCATACATTATAGAATCAGCTTGTAAATTTCTACAAAAATGCTGATGTGATCAAGATTTGGATTGTGTTGAGGCCATACTTGATACTGGTCTTTGGTCTTTCCTGAAGATCCAAGTTTGGATTTCGCATCATTTTTCATTGGCCTAAATAACATCCTCTAATATTACTGGTAGTGCAGATATGCTGGAGAGGAATTTTCTACTTTTTCTTTTATCAGAATAATGGCTTTATTAGTATTAGTCATTGGAGAATATTTTTGCTGACTATAGGCTCTGAGTTAATTTTTGCTGAGCTTATTTCAGCATTTTTAAGATGTGGTTCCATTGTCTTGTGACCTGCATTATTTCTGATGAGAAGTCAGTAGGTTTTAGATCGTGGTTTCCCTGTATGCAGCATGTCTGTTTTCTCTTGCTTCTTCTAAGATTATTTTTGGTTTATAGTAGTCTACTATGACATGGCTAGAGGGTTATTTTTTCACATTTATCCTCTAGATTTTACTGAGATTATTGAATCTGTAAATTATTGTCTTTCACTGAATTTGAGAATTTTCAGCTTTTTAAAAATATATTTTACCTATTTTCTAGTTCCTTTTATTCTGGAATGATAGTTCCATGTCTGTTAGATCTACTGATAATGTCCTATCTGCCCTTGAGGCACTGCTCATTTTCTTTAAACTTTTTATTTCTCTCTATTCATCAAATCGCATAATATTACTGATAAATCTTCAAGTTCATTGGCTTTTTTATCTATCTCCAATCTAGTATTGAACTCATCTGATGATTTATTTTTATTTGAGATAATGAATTTTCAATTAGAGAAAATGTGGTCCTATTTATAATTTGTATGTCTTTGCTGGGAATACCTAAACTTCCGATTATTCGACACATGGTTTTTAATCTCTTGGAACAAAGTGGCAACACTGTTTTTAAATCCTTGTCTGAGTAATTTTGGGGTTCCCCTCTGTCAATTGCCACAAGTATGCATAACGTTTTACTTTTTCTTTTTTCTTTCTTTTTTTGACAATGTCACTTGCCAACTGTTTGTTTTAGCAATTTTAGTAATGTCTAGAAATTTTGATTATATCCTGGATATTAAAAATACATTGTAGAGACTGTTAAATCTTGCTCTTTCTTTTCTTCTTAGGCTTTCTTCATAGGCTGTGTGCTTTACTAATTTCTATGTCTATATTTTGAAATCTCAGCTTCATCTTTTTAGCTACAGGTAAGCTATTTGAGCAAAACTTTAGATGTGCATATTGCAGGGCTGGACAGAGATTTGTGTAGCTTGGTATTTCCTCTCTGAGGCTTACTCCTCATTACATATACACATTATATATACATGTGTACATTACATATACACACATTATATATATATATATATATAATATACTTTCTTCCCATCAGTTAGTATCATTTCCTCCTCGTATGAAATTAGTTTGAATTTATATCATTGACAATCCTCATTTTTTTTTTATTTTCTGAATACTTAGGGAAGGTGGAGGAGACTGCATTTTGAACTGCCAATTAGAGGTGCTACATGTCAGATAGTATTTACTTTATAAAAAATAGAAATAAATGATACCAGTTTTCTCTCTAAATAGTCAGCTAAGGGGAGGGCTGATTTACAAAAATAAAATTTCAATTAAATATGATAAGGTAGAGTGTTCTACCAGTAATATACCAGTACTACAGAAAATGAGGAAAGCAGATACTTGCTAAAACAGGGTCTCACACAAAATAGGGCAATACAGATACTAGAACATTCTTTACCAAAGTTGGATGGCAGAACCTGCCCACCACTGCATGTGGAGGTGGTGAGGCTCCTTCGTGTTGCAGGGGATGCCATAGGAAGCAACACGGAAGGCAGGCGGAGGGCAGACCAGAGGAGTCTTTTCTGGAGTTCATAGGTGGGAAACCAGGCAGCCAGAACTGCTCACGTCTGATGGAGAGGGGGGCTTTCCTCAGAAAGAACCCAGAGGAAGAGTCTCCAGGCAGAGAAAATGCATTGGAAAGAAAGGAAAGAGTTTGTGGGGATCACAGTGAGGGTATTTAGCGTTGCTAGAGTTGGGTCTGTATAGGGACAGACAGGAAGAAAGTCAGGATGGCATCATGGCAGCCTCCGCATAACACGAGATTAATTTTTCTCAAATTCTCATGACATGAGTAGATTTTCTCTTTTGGAGGAGAAGATTTCTGTTGGCACCAGCAAGTCAATCTGTAGTCATGAAATTTGAGTAACACAAATATATTTAAGAAGCAAAAGCTTTCTTCTACTTTTAAAAATTAAAATTACCTTTGCAAGGAGAAGTTTTGCTTTATAACTAACAAATTACCTCTTTAGATTTTCATCTAAATTAAAACCTGCATCAATAGGCATTTTTATAAAGCTCGCACAATATGCCAATCCCCCAAATTTACCAAAGAACCCTACTAGGATGGTCCTCGGGCTCCCTTTTCACTAACTGTGAATTAGGAATAACCATTGCAGATTTTAAGAAGGGATTAAAAAGTTTATTCTTACAGATTAAATATTTGCTTAGTCAATGTGTACATTGGATTGAAGGCAAAGGTACCAAAAGAAGTAAAGTAGTTGGATGGCTACTGTATTGAAAGTAGAAGGGAAAGAAAAGGTGAGATCTAACCTGCATATGGAAAGAAAGAACCATATTTCACAGAAATTTCAGAAGTGTATTTCAAAGCTGCGTTTCTCAAATATCCAGCATCCTTGAAAACTAAATAGCATACTCACAGACCATCATTTCTAGGTAAAATTAAAAATATATATAATTAAATTAAATATTTAAAAGTTTAAATTCAATAAATGTGAAAAAATTACATAAATTAAAATCAATTAAAAGTTAAAACTCAAAAAAGATGTCAAAATTGTAGCAATTGAAACAAAGCATAAGATTCAAACATAACAACAGCAATAAGAGTAGTTAATTCAATATCAGGGATGATACTGTTTTTTAAGTCTCACCAAGATGTCTGTGTGTTTAGGCTTGTTCTCTAGAGTCCATGCATTATGAATTTATCAAAGGATTCATTTTGTTCTCTCCAGCCTCAGTTTCCCCTTTTTTCTTGGATCATTTTAGGAAAGAACACACAAATATATTCTAACAGCTCTCATCCTAAAATCCCACCTTTGGCTCCAAGTCTGCCTTAGCCAGTGATTCATTTTTCTACTTAGGATCACAGGAAGAATTAAAGGGTAGGCCGACTACAACTGTGGAAAACCGATTCGCATCTTTTCATTGCACTTAACTTGAAATCCAAACTCCCTCCCGTGACGCAGAAAGCCTCACTGATTTGTTCCCTGTCCACCCCACTAATTTCATCTCTCACCGGCCTTCCCTGGACTCAGGATTCCTCTGTCACCCCTTCCATGGGGCCTTTACAGATGCTCCTGTCTTCATTTCAAACAAACAATGAGAACGTCAACATCACAATGACAGCATTTCACTGATTCTAAGCTCTTCCCCCCCTGCCTTTCTTTTGCATGTTTTCACATCTGAAAAGGGCCACCCTCACAGTTACTGTGAACATAGTGGTCATTACCTGTGCACGTGGGCCACACCGTCTGGATGTGAGGGCAGTGGGAGAAAATTCTGGACAATAGCGAGCACACGGAAAATCCTGCATCATCAATAATGGTGACGGTGCTAAGGATGATACCAATGTCATTGGGCAACACGTGGACACAAAACACAATGAAAAATGTGTTCAGAAAAATCAGAGTATGAGAAAAGATTTAAGACGGCAGTTTGATTTCACTTATACTGTGTTCTATGTATGCAAAGGGGAGATGTATGATAAAAGTATTTGTCTAAATATATACCTAAAAATTTTTTTCGGGTAAGTTAAAATTAGAAATTCTAGGTGACAATTTAATTAGCAATATTTTCTCTTTCTAAATGTGACATAAAATGATGGTATGCCTTTCAATCAATGGCATCTTAGATTCAATGAAATATGGATATTTGAAACCCATTGTCCAATGGACATTTTCTAGGAACATTATAATGCAGTATACAAAGAGCCCACCTTAATCGGTGCTATAGCATAAATTCAGAGAACAAAGATTAGAATCCTATCATAAATTATTATTTCTAAGATATTATTCACATCTGAGAAAAATGACTCAACCTACTCATGTAATAGTTTCATTTCAAATGAAAAAAGACGAACTTTCTCCAAGAGATAGCTATAAAATACCATATATTCATACAATATTTTAGAAGATAAAATATACTTTAAAATATTTGTCAGGATAATGAAAGAAGATACTGGGTTTTGAAACAGACATTATATAATTCCTCCCCTATTATTTCAAATGTATTGTGTCTAATAATTTTTAAAAGGAAAGGAAAGTACGATGATGCAGAATTCAAATTCACCAAACCTAAAACAAAGATATTAGCATCAAAAAAAAAAAATCTTTATTTAGTCACATCTTAGCAAGGAAAAATGACCTCTTGCCCTAGATGATGAATAAAATGTTGGTCATGCTATGTAAATGGCAAAAATACCTTTAAAAAGTATGTGGATTAAATGAGTTTGAAAGGAATATTCCACTAAATATTTATTACTAAATGCAATGCTGATAAATTAATTTTCCCTCATTTACTGGGAAATTGTGCAATAATCAGGTGTCTTTGTTTCTTAATAACATTGCATCGGTGACCTCTAATTGTGTATGGAACCACTGAAAAATATCCAAATAAATTATAAAACACCTTTTCAGTATCCTGTTTCTCTTCTCCCTGTTTTGGTTATTTAAAATCATAGCATGTCAAAACAGAATGATCTAGACAGAGTGTTTTTGCTTTAAAAATATATTAATCCTGCTTTACTCATTTGGTGAATAGAAGTGAAGTATTAATTTGCAACCACAGAAAGCTGAGTATTAAGAGATAGGTATGGTGGATAATTTAAAGCAAGATTAACCAGGAAAAAAAGAGGCATAATTACACCCTTCTGATTTGTGTTACTCCTGAACTCATTCTTTGCAGCTAAGTATAAATTTCATATCTAGACAAAAAACTGCTCTTTTTTAAAAACAAAATTACTAGCCAAAGCCAGTGCAATGAAAGAAAATGCTCTGGCAGTTTTCTACTCTATGGCAAAAGTCTAACTTTTTACAACTGCCACCAAAAAGTTTTATATCCAATTGGCATTTTATTGCAATGTCTTGCATTTGGGTTGGCTCAGGGGCAGCGGTTATGTTTGCTTTTATGGTTATTGGCAGCGACTCTACTTGATTTTAGTTTTATTCATATCTTAACTCCTACTATTTGCTTTCATAAGGGCCACAGGATCCCAAATGTTTGAACCCTCCATATTTGTAAAGAAAATTCGAGAAGCAAGGCATGTATCATTCAAGGAGAATGAGGCGTCTATTTAGCTGAGGCGTTGGAAAAGGAAAGGAGAAAGGGCTAATTTGACTTTCAGCGTCTTTCAGCGAGACCCTCCCAGGAAGGCGTCTTTGCCGTCTGATTCGAAGGACGGCAGGTCCCACCACAAGTCGCGCTCCTTGCTATGTTTTAAGTCATAGTGTTTTAATGCCAAATAGACTGTTCTCTGTTTTTTTTCTAACATATACAGGCATAAATAAAAGAGAAAAGATAGCATTAGAATATTAATTTTTAAGATAAAAGATTTCCCTCCATAATTTTCCGTCCTATAAAGCCTGACGGTACCAGATTATAAACAAATAGGCGAAAGTGAAAAAAACCGATTGATTTTGTTTCAAGAATAAGTAAAAATTCACTAACAGTTTCATTCTAATTCCTTTTTATATATAACTTCAAACAAAAATAGGAGGGGGGTAAAAGTTATTAGCAGCAAAAATGTCCCTCTCAAAGCTCTAGAATCTTTTCCGTACTGGCCAGGAGGAAATAAGCCCACAACCTAAGAGGAGGTATATTTTCTCCTCTTCCTCCTCCTCCCCCTGCTCCTCCTCCCCCCTGCAGTTTCAATGAACCACAGGCAGCATCGAGATTCTTTCAGACTTTATGTCTGCTTCTGCTTTATTTTGTGTATTTCACAGATGATGTTCCCAAATTTCCATTTTCATAAACCTGTGAGGGAAATTCTATTTTCACCACCTTTACAGTTGAGCACACTGAGCAGAGAGCTATTAAGCCACCTGCAACAGGTCCCAGGGCTCTCCGGTGGCAGAGGGGAACTTAAGCCCAGATGCTGGCTCTGACCTCTAGGGGTTTTTTTTTTTTTTTAGATAAGGTTTTCCTTTTTTGAGGGTGTGGGGGTCTTGCTATGTTGCCCAGGCTGGTGTCAAACTCCTGGCCTCAAGGAATCCTCTTGCCTCAGCCTCCCAAGTCTCTGGGGCTACAGGTACTCCCCACCACTCCCAGCTAGGATCTTTAACACCTCTGGCCCTGCCCTCCCAGTGGCTTTGTGCTCATTGCCAGGCCTCGCTGCGGTCACAGCAGACTGGGGGTGGCTCTCCCTGGTTTGCGAAAATCCCACCTGAGCAGGGCTCTGTGTCTGTGTCAGGTGGCGGTGGGAGTCTGAGAGGGGTGTGGCATGATGGCCACCCCAAAGTTAAGATGAAAGGTTCAGAAACAGAAAAGTTTCCAAAACTTTGGGCAATGAAAAAACTGGGAGATTGATCATAGAAATGAGCTGTTGGAATTGAAAGGTATGTTTCTGTTTCCTCCTGGGAAGGAGATGTCGAGTCTTAATAGTGTTAACAGCCCAGTGAAAACAAGGAAAAAGGTGTCCTACATCCATCCACCTCCCATCTATTCATCTATCACTCCATCCATCCATCCATTCATCTACCCGTCTTTCTATCTTTCATATTCTCCTTTAAACCAGTGTTAACCTTACTCATTCCTTATTAATTAGCGACTTGAACAAAACTGCTGAAATGTGTTCATTTTTCATCTGCATGGGAGCAATGAGTTTAGCTTTGTGAAAATCACCCTTGATGAGGGAAGACTCTGTGTGGCCTGTGTTCCCTTCTCTCCTTCTCAGCTTCCCTCCCTCTTTGCGCTTGGTTCACGAACTCCAACCTTCCTGGTGCAGCCACTGGGTGTCTGCCGGGCTCCAGGGCCTTCTCATTGGCATTCTCGTCCTTCAAGCCTCAGTTGTCTGATCTCCCCAAAGTACACTGGAGTGAAAAGACCCCAGTCCCCTCTGCCAGGCATTCCAGACATCCATCTCCTACTACCTAGGAGCCAGGAACGAGACCTGCTTTCCCCTGGACTACAGCAGAAACATGAGGCAATGGCTTCCTGGTTTGCTAACATTGACACTGCCAGGGATTCTATCAGCACCTCTCCCAGCTGGCTTCCCTGCAAGGTGCTGCAACACTGGAGCCCTCTGCAGACACCCAGGCAGACCCTGAGTTCACAGGACACCCCAGCGTCCCCGGCTGCCTGACGTTGGATGCTTCAGCCTCCAGGAGGGGAACAACCTTCCTTCCGCTCAAAATATCCTGCACTCGATGGAGAGTGGTCACAGCCTATGCTCCGAATCCCCTGTGTTTACTGCTGGTATTTTTAGCTAAGCTGTTTTTAGTTTGAAGACATAAAAATTCCATCTCAACAAAGTCTGGCCCTTAGAAATTGAAAGTGCTTTGACTTGCACGTGATCGTTCAGCTTTGGTTTTTTAAAATGTCTAATTAGGAGCTCAAAAATCAAGAGGTTAACATTTGTTAGGTTCCTCTGTGTTCTCTTTTACCTAAGGCGATAGAGCTTAGCTTCATCTTGTAGAAGAAACGAGGGGAGGATGTAGGATTTAAAATATAGAGAGGAGTGAACATACGGTGGGCATTTTTTCAAACACTGCCCCACACAAGTGTGTCAGGCGGAACAAGCCCTGCGTTCTCCCATCTGCTTCTGGACCCGCTGTCTCTTCCCTGCGTCTTAGGAGAGGAAGAGGCATCTTCCTCCTGTGAAATCACAGGAGCGTGTCTTTGATCCCGGCCCTTCCTCCATCCTTCACTGCTTTGTTCTGGGTGATTCCGTCTTTCCCACTCTACCCTCCGACTACTGAATCAGTCTCATAGCACGCACAGGCTTGAAAATAGCTCTTTCTAAATCATGAAAGTACACAATTCCCGCTACCTCTCCCCTGAAAAATCAGACTCACTGAATCTGCCTCTTTGATATTTTCATTTAGTTTTTTTTAATAACCTCTCAAACGTAGACATGTCGAAACCTCGGCTTCTGATACCTTCCACCCAAACCAAGTCTCCCTTCAGTCTCCTCCGCTCAGATGCTGGCAGTTCTATTTTTCTGGGCAAACAGGCCAAGAGCCCTCATGCGGTCCTCGACCCCAGCCCACCCTGTGTCTGGTCTGTCAGGACAGCGCCTGGGGTCGTGTCCGTCCTGCACCACTTCCTGGCCCCAGGCCTCCACGTGACTTCTCCAGTCATGCCCCATCTCAGTCCTTCCCCAGTGGGTGTCCCTCTCTGCCTGTGTTCCCCTGGATGTAGTCTGGTCTCAGCACAGCAGTCAGAACCATGCTATGAAACTGCAGGCCCTGTGGTGTCTGCCCAAAGCCCCCAGGGGCCTATAAAGTCAAACAGAGATAGTGCTAATTTGTCTTCTCTACAATGGACACTGTCTTCAATGAGATTTTAACTGGAAAACATATTTTTGGCACCTATTTTAAATACACATGCCCTCTATTACATGCTATTGCATGTATTAATATTTAACTTAGTTTTAAATCCACATCTTCTACAAACTAACTCCTCAGATTCTATTGCAATTGAAACGCGTTTAAATACATTTAATTCACCGCATAGCTGTAATATTAAGATTTACAAAAAATCAACTGTTGAAAAATCTCATTTTAAGGTCACGTAACCTATTCAAGACAACAATGCTCAGGCTTAAAACAATTACCAGGGATTTATCCCGGCGGTTGACAATGCAGCCTCGAGACAGCACTTCAAGGAGCGCGACAGCAGCTGCGCAGTCCTGGAATTTCTCCCCTCTCCTCCATGACACCTTGATAAGGCAATTATAGCATAATTACCTTAACAAGTGGCATTACAGGAAATTATTGTCATTCTCCTGTTAAAATAACACATAATCATCGGCAAGTGAATTCTAGAATCCCAATCAGCATCTCATTACCTGCAGTCGGCTCTGAAACGAGCGCAGTTGCTGGGCAATAACTGACAAGGTATTTGAAGAGGAAAAATGTGAAAGACGAAGGTTTGGAAAATTGACAGGAACACAACCAAGTTAACCCCCAATGATCAAATTTGCAGTTAATCAGCAACATTTACCCGTCGTTAGAAAACCCCTGAAAACCTGCCATCTCCTTTGTTTTCCATAAATACGTTTGCTTCCCTTTCCTGCCACTTCGATTTTTTCCCAGACAGTGACAATCTTCCATGAAGAAGCAAATTGTGAAGCTATGTTCTATAAATGACACCATTCTCAGTCGAATGTCACTGCAATAAAAACATTTATTTAAACCATTCACTTCTTGATACAATAATTTGCTTCCAAATGCAGTTCTGTTTTAACAATAGCAGATGCTACTTTCAAATAAATCTTGATAAACCATCACCTGTCCCTTAGGGCCTAACTTTGTATCAAGGATCTTAGAGCAATGTGATTGAAAGAAAGGCACAAAGAGCCATGTTTAAAAGATTTTTAAGTTTCTTTAATGTTAAAGACTATGGGACCTCAGGAAGAAGGCCACACATAGTGGTAGACATCTGCCACGCTCCCAGGTGGAGGTTTACCTGCCCAGGTCTCCCACGGCTCCTGAGAAGAACCATCCTTTCTCCAGTGTCTGGGTTTTTCACACACTGTTGGACACCCTCTCCTCTCACTGTCCACATGACTTTGGCTGCAGACTTGCCAATGTTTAACATGCAAACATCCAGCCCGAACTACCCAGCATGCCACTGAATATTCATGGCAGGGCCAGGTGGAATTAAGGTTTACCTTTCCATAGTGTTTCACAGCAAGTCTAGACCTGAAACCAGCCTGAGTTCCACTTTTCCAAAGACTCTGAACCACACAAATACTCGAACGTCTTACATCACATGGTGAGAGAAAGGAATAAATGACACATAAAATACAGGGGAAAATGACACTTTCAACCATAACACATAGTTTCATTCACTGTGTGTGAGTTTCTTCCAGGTCAGCTATGATACAACTAAAAAAAAAAAAGAAAGAAAACTAATTTGTAAGGCATCATATTTCAAATAAGCCCTCTCCTCTCCCCTTCCCCTTTTTAACAGAGATTTCAGGTTAACCTCATTAGTTTAGGTTATCAAAGCAGTGGAGGCCGGTGCCACTATGCCACGGCCATGACACGGAGGCTGTTTGAGGCCACCACAGTGAAGAAGAGAAGTTGCACTTATGTAAATTACTATTAAAAATAATAAGAACAGAGAATGATGATAGAATGCTTAACTTGGTGAACGGTGGCAGCAGTTTCTGAAAAACGCACAGGATGTCGAGAAATTATGGTAGCCGGCCTGGAGACCTCGGCTGGAGTGACGGTAGTACGCCATGCCTCATTCCTTCTAGTAATCCCAAAACACAATTATGCTCATGCTTTTTTAGAACTGATAGTTAGCAAATGTTTAAATGAAACTTCAACAAACTAAAAGGATACAAATACATTTCCTAAGTTGATGTCCCATTTATAAGGAAATAATTGCTAAGATCAGAAGGTCCAGATGGGAGAGGCTGTTTTTGTATTTGAAGTGTGAAGAACGTCAAGCCAATCTGGAATGCTGGGAAACTCCGCTGCCGTTGTGCTACTGCTGGGAATGTTTCAAAGCTACGTGGCCTTTTCTGGAGTCCTGGAAGCTATCTCCTAGCAGGTAGACTAGCTCAGCACGAATGCTTGGTCAGTTAAGTCACACACCCCAAAAGCACCAGTAAGATAGTTTACTCTTGAGACGTGGCCCATAAAACTAACTACAGGAAGATGATTAAACCATCTCAAAAGTGAAGCTTAGTTGCCCAGATTCATTCAGCGCAAGTGCTACACTTCAGAGGAAACTAATCATTCCTTCTGAACCTTCTATATAACAAATAATCCTGGGGGAGTATACTTTTTTTTGTTTTTTTTTACTTCATTAACTTGCACCAAAAAGTTAGGGTAAATATTTTGTAGTAGTTGGAACAATCGTGAATACTGACTGTCTCTTTATAAACTTGACATTTGATTTCAATAAAAATCCTTCCTTCACTTATTTTTATGACTTTCTTTCTTGGTCTGATTTCGTCCTTTATCTTAATCTTCTTGCATCATCACTCTCTGCAAGCCAGTCTCTCTCTCTCCCTCAGCCTTCTCTTCGTTTATCCACCAAATGCCTGTTATGTCTTTTAAGTTCTTACTGTAATTGATGCGCTCTCGGTAGGAAAGGTGAGGAAGGCTAACACGTTCCTTTTAGAGCAATCTGATAGGATGTGAGCTCAAATAAACACAACAAAGGCATTGAGTTCAAAACACAAAATAAGTTTTGAAAATTATAGTAACTAAACATTTTATATTTTTACTTTTTGGCAAATGCACTTCTCTTTTTCATTCTTTTCTGTCTGGCTATACTGATTTCTCCTTTATTCACTAATTTTTAACAGGAGGAGAATTCAAGAGGGGAATTCAAAAGATACACAAGTTAGAAAGGATACAACTTGAGAATCAGTGGCTTTGAGTACATCTTGGCTTAGAAAATGGGTAATAAAAGGTTCCTTTATAAAGCACAGAAAAGACAAGCACAGAGACATTTATGGAGAAGATATGCTCATTGCAGAAGCTGCTTACTATAAAGGACTCGTGGGACCTTCAAGAGAAGATACCAAGTCAAGTTTATCAGCTTGACTTTATCAGCTGAAGACACTAATTCAAAAACAATGCTCACGTACACAGCAACTGAAGTCTGCTTGGAAAGGGTTCCTGGAAGGAACGGTCAGAGAAGACTAAGAGCAGACATCCAGGCAGGACGATTAAAGACTAGGAACAGGCAGAAGATTCAGCAAATGCCATGGACGGGTCAATACAAATGAGTACGGGAAAGCATGCGTGAGACCTAGCAACCGGAGGCTATTTGTGACCTTGAAAATACAAACATGAAATCTGGGGTGAGGGGTAGGGGTTGGGAGGCCGAGCAGTAGCCAACACAGGGAAAGGAGGGTAAATAAAATTGGGACGTTTGACTCCTTGAAATGCCTCTTTAAAGCACATTTGCTCTGTCTGAAAAAGTGTCTCTATTGATTGCCTGTTGAGGTAAAGAAAGGACAAAGAAAACAAAAATTATCAGCATAAATGTATTTCCTGCCACATAATCAAAACTCAGTGTTTCAGGAATTAAATATACGTTCTGCTTCACAAACAGGATCATGATGTGCTAGTTTTTGTGGAGACTTCTTCGTTCATTTAGCAATATTACATAATGTTTTTTCAGGTTGCTAAGAACTTATTTTTTTCTAATTCTGTTTCTCTGGTGGCCTCAGGCTCCTAGGGTGAGGCAGGAGAAAAACTCACCTAACTGTCTACTTTCCGTGTTAGATTGTTTATTACAATAACTTTGGAGAAAAAAGTTTTGCTGCTGAATTTTAGAGCTATTTTTCAGCAGTATTTTAATAGCTGATATTATATTCTATTGCATGTGATAATTTGATAAACTCACTCTTTTTCCAAAGTTCTGTGTTTTTTTGTAATTATACATTTTTATTTGCTAAATAACAGTTCGCAGAGCATGCTTGTAAACACCATCTTGAACATGCTGCAGGACTGGTTGGTTGCTATTTTCTTTAGTGATTTCTCATCCATCTATGTAATTAAATTGTGCTGTACTTTTCTGTTTACTATTTTGAGAGATTCTGATATCAGGATTCAACTAATTGCACAAAATAAATTGGAAATCTTCCTGCTCACTTTTCCAATGATCTGTTGCAGTTTGTATCATATGAAAATTACAATATCTTAGAAAGATTGAAAAAATAAACCTGTTGCAGCCACATAAAAAGAGTTCAAGTGCAGAACCAGTTATAGAAGTAATTTTTGACATTTAAATTTTTTTCATCATTTATACATTTTCAGATTTTCTATTAAAGATAATTTCACTATTTGTATGTGTTCTACAAAGAGCATACATTTTACAGAAATTACAAGCACAGAGTCGGGCTGTGTATTCGTATAAATATTCTCTTTGGATACTGTCTTTCTGTTCCAGTTTATGAATCAACTCATAAACAATACGAGGAAACTCAACTCAGTCGTTCAGCATATCGTGCCACCGTTGTTCAGAGAGGTAGTGTGTTGTACAGATTAAGAACGCAGACTCAAAAGCCAGACCCCTTGGGCTCAAGTGCAGGCTACATCTCTTTGGCCAAATTCCCTAATCTTTCCATCCCTCAGTTTCCTGATCTGTAAAACAGGGATAGTAACAGCAACTAGGACTGTGGTGAAGGTCAAATGTGTTAAAGCACGCATGCTACAAAAATAGTGCCTGACACATGTTAAGCTTCTGAGAAATGTGAGTTATCACTACTATCGAAATGACATCAACCAACTTGATGGCATGCTTTCTTTGCCAAACCTGGGCGTACACATGTCATCTGCTTTGTATATATAGGCAGGCATGGATTCTCCTCAAGATAAAGTTTTGAAGGCAGCTCCAAAAAAAAAAAAAAAAAAGAAAATTGCAAAGGATAATTTTTTTAAAATAGTAGCGATCAAAAACGTATGTTCCCAATATGACTATATTGAAAATTGTTGCCCAAATTTGTATGTGTTTATTGTTTCATATTTCTTTCAATAGTTATCTGATTAGATTAAAGGCTATTTCCTGAGATTTCAAAGTCCCCTGATAATTCCTATTTACTTATGAATACAAAGGCTAGATTCTTTCTCAAACTGCACATAAACAGTGAAAAGACTCTTCCCATTTCTTTTGGAAGAGATGACTTTCACAGTGACTACAACTTTACTCTTGTCAAAACCAACATTTGCCTGCAAAGGGACGGTGCCTGTATAATCACATACAAAGCAAACCTCCTCTGCGTCCCCTGCAGACGGGAAGATTGAGAATCATGAAGAAAGGGACAGAGCAGGTGACAAGAAGGGTGACATCGAGCTGTCATGGTGAGAAGCGAGGACCCAGGTCGTAACGGAAAGGACACAGTCAAATTCGGCTGGCACCCCTCCACCTGCCATTCCAGGGAACACACTGGGCAGAAGAAAGTAAAACCCAAATCAAGTTTGAAAAAGTTTATACAGTAAGAACAGACCAGTCGTGGGACATGAGGACTTTACACTTTGATCCCAAAGGGAAGCAACACCTACATGTCATGGATACGTGGAGTCCCTTCCAGAGACGTATGTCACATATAAGTGAATAAGATAAAGAAAGTTTCCGCAGAGCACAATGATGCATGATGCCAAACTCTCCAAGAGCACTTTAAAACTTAGGTCTTATCAGAGAACAAAACTATACGGGCATCCGTGTAAGTCCATGGAGGGGCAGGGAAAAGATTGTCTGCAAATAGGCAAAACAGACAACAACAAAAAAGTTCTGTTTTTTGATCCCCATATATTGTGCTTTACTTCTGGCTTTACAGAAGGGAAACTGAGGACTGTGGCTACCACCCCCATCAGCGGCGTGATATAAGCCCTTGTCCATCTGTCTCCACAGAAGAGGGTTGTTTCCCGGGGGAAGTCTGAGCAGGGTGTGGCTGGCTGGGCCTCCCGCACACGCAAACCAGTGTCACTGCCCGAGAATACGACCTTGGACAACCTTGGCCACAGAGGCGAATAGACATCCCGTCTGTTATTATGGATTGATTAGGAATTGATAATATCAGTTTTCTGAAAAGTCCCACAAAGTCTTAAAAATGCTCCCACAGTGGACAGTTTAGAGAGTTATATTTTATGATTATCACACCAAAGCAGCACGTTCCAGGGGTGTCTGCCATTTACGCACAGCTAGAGGAAGAAAGGGACCTCAACCGAACTCCAAAGCTGATAGCACAAGCAGTTTGTTGTGAGACTAGGTTTATGGATATAAAGGTTTGAATAATGGAGACTGTAGAGTTTCATTTTTCATTCTTTAAACACACACACCAGCATCGCCCCACCCCTGTGCCACTGGCCAGTGCAGCCCATGCCTGAGTCTCACATCCATAAGGGACACCCCTGAGAGCGATGCCCTCAGATTCTGTCCACCTGTACTTACCCCTAACCAGGGAGGTTGGGACTCATCTGTCCATGATTTGGGAGGAGGGAGTGAGTGTGGTCCCCCATCCTCTCCCCTGACCGTTTGGAGTCGGCTGTCATACTAACAATATTGTTCCGATCCACTTTTACTACAGGTAGAGGCACAGGCTGCCAGGGACGACGGCAGGTGTCTAGCGCTCCCTGTGACTGGCGGGACACCTCATCCTCACCATCCTGCGCAGCAGCAAACCACTGAGCCCACAGGCCGCAGTCGCCTGCTCTATCCCCGTGTGCCTGTGAGGAGAGCAATGGCTCCTTCTCCACCAGCCTCTTCTTAGGCTCTGGCAGGTGGTTCTAAGGCCTGGAAGGAGATGCTGTTTGTTGGAGCCCTGAAACAGTCACCACATGCATTAGGGATGTATTCAAAATGCCTTTTTCAAATTCAATTCCAGCCGTAGATACGTTTTATTGTAAAAGAACTGCTTCTCGTGTTAGAACAAAAGGACCATCTCACGCGAGAAGAAATGAGTGAGCAAACCCTTTCATATATTTCTGGTAATATTTATCTTTCTTTTCAGGTCTTTACATTTTAAATCCCTCTTCACTAAGTGTTATATATACATAAACTCCTAGCTTCTGTTTCCTTTACTTTACATGAAACAAGCTCTCTAATAAGAAATACAACTCATGCAAAATTAACAAAAAGAACACAGCAAGGGTCTTTTGGAAAATTATATAAAATTACCCTAAACTTACTTATTTGTTAAGTGGCATATTTGAGACTGTACTTCAGAATTTCTGAAGTTGTTCCCATAATATGGGCACTTTGAAAAGACATACGAATCATGAAAGTGCTTTATTAGTCTATTGTCATCCCTGATGAGCCAATATTTACCATATAATTATTTACACCTTTGCTAATAACATGGGAGCTAATAAAAATCTTCATGTGGGCAGAGTAATTGCATTGGGTCACCTTGAATATTATATTACTATGTGGCCTCCAGCAGGTGTTCATTTCATCTGATTCGTATCATTTTTACTTATGTCTGTTACATTTCATCAAAGCAGAGCAATTATGTAACACAGCAAAGTAAATTCTGCAGAATATCATAAAATGATAATCACAGGCTTGGTGAACACATGAATAGATACTAGTCCTCTATTTTCATGGTGTAATAAATAAATATCTGGAAACTTTTGTATAAGAAACAGACCAAAGACATTGGCAAATGTTAAATATATGACACATAAAAATAGAAAATAGATTTCAGAAGCTCACACTCGTGGCTCCCAAGGAGAGGATGGAAAGTCACAGATGCAAGTTCACCTGTGGATGGACCGTCTTGGAGGGAGCATTGTGAGTCATCGGAGAAGTGACTGGAGACACCCAGCGAAGGAGAGGGAGATGGGGTGATCCCTGGGCAAGGTCGGAAGGTCAGGGGAGAGAACCCCGCAGCTCCACACTCTCCCTGCAGACACTGCAGCCCAAGCTGCGAGAGAGCCCCCACCATGGCAGGCCTCCGCACTGACCAGGGAGCTGCCTGGAGACTGCACAGCAGCTTTGCACAGGACAGCAGGCACAGCGGGGCGCTGGCCTCAGATCCCAGGTTGCTGCAACTGATGCCATTCAGAGCTCTCAGCCCCAGAGTGCAGGTCTACACAGGAGTCACTCACTGCAGCCGCCTCCGCATTGCTCCTGCCAGGCTAGGAGTGGGGGGCAGGGAGGGCAGGAGCTCTCATGGACACTGTGACCACATGCCGTGTGCCCCATGTGCCAATGAGAGATTGAGCAGAGCAGATGCTCAAGGCCCAGCACCTGCTGCCACCATCTCCGTAGCCCGTCACTGCCACCTGCATAGCACTGCAACAGCTGCCACAGCCAGATGTGCTGCATGCCCCACGGGCCCCAGGTCGTGTGCCCTGGCCTAGCAGTGCTGCATACCACGCACCTCAGCAGCCCTGCCCACACTGTGTGCCATGAACCTCGGTGACCCCACCCATGCTGTGTGCCACCTGGCCACCACTGCACTGCCCCCTGCACGCTGCCACAGACCTGCATGCTGGGCGCTGCTCCCTGCCACATGCCACCACTGCCCCTGGACCTGGGTGGAGCAAATGCCCCAAAACCTGACATCTGGGGCCACTGTCTACATAGACTTCGCCCAGCTGCCACTGCCAGCACTGTGGGAGGCCGAGGTAGAGCAAACTCCCGTGCCACCCACCTCTATGGAGAGGGGCTAGCCCAGCTCCCCGCCTGAGCTTCCAACAGCAGCCTGGGGACCAACCCACCACACAGCACCGGCTCAGACTGTGGCAACCACAGGGGTATAGGATGAGCAGGAGAACGGCTGCGTTATAGACTCCCAGTGCATCTGCCCCTCTCCTGCCAGTCGGTCACCTGGAGTAGGACACGAGTGCACTTCTCCTTCTTTTCGCTAAGTAGGAGCGTTCCCAGCAAAGGAGAACAGGCGCACCTCAAACTTATCTGCTGTGAGCTGAGAAGAGAGGTTTCAGATGAGAGGGAACCAGCCTAAGAACTCTGGAAACATGAGAAAACAAGCCATTTTGACACCCCCAAAGGATCACAATAGATCTACAAAGGAACCCCAACCAAAGGAAATTGTCAAAATCTCAGACATGGAATTGAGAACATGGATGGCAAATATGATGGATGGGATTGATGAGAAAGTTCAAAACCAAAACAAACAAACAAACAAAAAGAAAACAAAACAAAAAATTCAGGACATCAATGCAAAATTTTCTAAAGAGATGGATAACATATGACAGAACTTAAAGAAATAAAAACATCATTCAGGGAATTTCAAAATACAGCAAAAAGCTTTAACAACAGGCCAGATCAAGCAAAAAGAAAGCATTTCAGAGCTTGAAGACACGGCTTTTGAATTAACCCAGTCAGTCAAAAATGGAGACAAAAGAATTAAGAAGAATGTACAATCATTCAGAGAAATATCAGACTATGTAAAACAAGTCACTATAAGAATTATAGGTATCCCTGAGGGAGGAGAAAAAGCAAAAAGTGTGGAAAACCTATCTGAGGGAATAATGAAGGAAAAGTTCCCTGTACTGCTAGAGATTTAGACATCCAGATACAAGATGGTCACAGAACACCTAGAAGATCCAAAGCAAAGAGGACATCACCAAGGCACACAGTCATCAGGACAAGAGCAACAACTCACTTACAAAGGAAAACCCATCAGGCTAACAGCAGATTTCTCAGCGGAGTCCTTGCAAGCCAGAAGGGATTGGGGTCCCACTTTTAGTCTTCTCAAACAGAATAACTGTCCACCAAGAATTGCATATCCTGCAAAACTGAGTTTCATAAATGAAGGAGAAAGAAAGTCTTTCCCAGACAAGAAAACACCGACGGAATTTGTCACCACTAGACCTGCCCTGCAGGAAATGCTCAAAGTATTCTACACATGGAACAGAACAATCAATATCCCCCAGCAAAAATAGATTGTATTATATTGCTAACTTGAAAATTAAGTTGTTTTATTTATCAATATAAAGTCATTAGATTTTGCCACTTACTTATCTAGGATGTGTGAAAGAAATGTTTTTCATGGGTTTGATTTAATATTATCAACTATAATTTTGCATGTACTTTTATTCCCATCCTTCCTATGCCAAATGTCATACATATTTCTGGGAGCCAACATTTGGGAAATAGTCTTAGAAAAAAAAAACCTTCTATAGATGAAACACATTGCATTATATTTCAGATTTAATTTTTGTTACTCATTGCCATCAACATATCTTCATGCTAATACAGAAGATTTCTCTTTTATATATAAAATCAGTCTTTCATTGGTTTTTCTCTTATTTTTAAGACGAGTTGCTTTTTAAGGTGCCATACGTTCGTAGTATAGTAAAATAGGAAAAGATGATCCTACAGAACACCATCCAAAGATTTTAAGTATGATTTTCATTCCTAAAATCAAGATTCTCTTGAAAAATAGGAATAGATTACGTTGTCTAACAGAAAACAGACTATAAATCATTATATTGGTCAACCGCAGATTTGTTTCCATTACCAACACCAAGAACATAACAAAAATAAAAGCTTTCTTCCTTCAATTGTCTTATTCCTTCATCTTACCTGCATGAGATGTTGATTACTTTGTAAAACAATAAACCTGAGAAGTTTTAAAATTTCAAATTTTAGGAGTATTTCATGTTCATGTTGGTATTTTTAAGTCAGTTTCCTCGTTAACGCTATGAGATTAATACCACTGTGTATCTATATCTACATCAAATCATAATGTTATACACCATAAGCAAATATTAATATGTAAGTTTGATGTGCTCTTTTATACATGTGGGGCACAATCCTAGAACATAGCTATTGCTCAAGAAATATGTTTTAAAATCTTCATTTTTTTTTTTTTTTATCTTCCGCATGGGAACTTTGTTACTTCCTACAGGATGCTGTACAGAGGCCCCAGGCGAGAGCACCTTTCGGACTTGTCCATGTGTTTGTGGGGTGGGAAGTGTTGTCTCATCCTTCTGTTACAAGCAACTCCCCGTAATGGCATATTCTAATCCCCGTGAGATCATAAATTCGCTGGAAGGAGAGACCACGTCTGTTTAGACCAGCATTTCCCTTAGGGCTTGGCACTTAGCGTGTGCGGCATTTATGATGGGCAACGTAAGAGCAACTCGCTTAAGGGCAGAGTGATGTGTCCAGTCTGGAGACTCCTAATTATATTTATGTAAATGTATTTAAAGACTTTTTTCCTCCCAAATCCACTCTTCACTCCAACGACGAGCTTAGATTAGCAAAGGGTAGGCAAGGAGAGCTACTTTTCCTGGCCACAGCCTGTTCTCTCACCGGGACAGGCAGGGCCCAGGAAATCCCATCCTCAGCCTTCGAGTGTGTGCAGTGCTCTGCCCAGTGCAGACGCACTGCACACGTCTCTGTCTCTATTTTCACTCAAGGACATGAGAAGATGCTAAAAGGGGTTGGAGAATGAGTCATTTCTACAGTAAAATGCATGGCATTTCTCCCTGCTTTATGCAGAGAGAAAATGAAGCAAAATTTTGTTTCTACTTGAGGAATCTACTTTCCTGTATATTAAAGGAAAATAACTGAGAATTGGGCTCCTTCCATAGAGAGCCGATGCCCCTTGCATCCGTGCTCGTGTCTTTTAGTCACGCTGTGGTCCGTGCAGAGGGAGGACATATCTGAGGAGGAGACTGAAAGAAGCAGAGTCCTCCCTGCAGATTTTCACCCCAATCCTTCCTTCGGTTGCTGCACTGCCACTGACCCAAACATCCTTCCTTTCTTCAAGTAAGAAGAGAGAAAATAATGGCTGAGTTAGACAATAAAAGGGAGATTTTCACTTCCAAAAAGAAAGAAAGAAAGAAAGAAAAGAAAAGAAAAGTAATAGCAAGAAACTTAACATGTGGTTGCCTAAGTTTCAAAATTTCCATCTTCAGCTCATCAATTTTCTTCCCAGTAAAAACGGCGTGGGCTGCAATTGATGAAACTGTCTCCCCGATGCAATTAGCCATTTGTCTTGCAGGGCCAAACAGTGCTGCTGTGAAAGCAGCCGCAGTCACTGGCCCAGGACTCGAGAATGAAAGCAAAGCTCTATCAGCAGCAAAACCCAAACCATCCTGCGATTTACAGGGAGTGCAAATGAGGTGATTTCCAGGGTGAGGACACAATGTTTTTTTGGGGAAAAAACATCTCAGATCTTCAGATGAGCAAAAAAAAAAAAAAAAAAAAAAAGTGTTTCCGAGCTTTGATGCACTTATACTTTAATGCATTCAGAATAACTGCGCTTGCTCAGGAATGCTCATTGACTTGCTGATAGAGGTGTTCTGAGACCTTCAATTATATTTTCATTGCCTGTTCCTTTTACTTTTGATAGCCATATAATCACAGTCACAAATAAGAGAAAGGTCTCAACAAAATACATATGCATGCTAAGCACTTTGCCAGGCTCGAATTATGCATTCTTCACAGTTTAAAAACAAATAAGGAAATAAACGCATTAGCATTGCATAGTAGAAAATGCATATGAATGCAATTGAGGTAATTCTCAAACAGACCTAAGGGGAATTGGTGAAATTTTAATTTTAGTATCCAGAGCAAGGATTGCGCGGTGGGTTGAGAGGGAGCCTGTTATTAACTTTGTCTTTTCAATTTTTCACACACGAGAAGAAGGTGTGAAGAATCTTCCTTTGCCCTCTTCAGACTTAGGGTAAGTTCCTTTTCTTTGACAATTAGGCATCATAATTACAGCCTTTCCCACACCTGTTCCAACATTCCCAGACTCGAGCTATCACCACTATCAGTCTTTGCAGAATGTAGAGAATACCTGACATTTCCTATTCTACCAATTTGAAATGTTTAAAATGAGGTCAAATAAAATTTGAGATTAAATAAAAGAACTCCTAGTACTCATTGGACTGTTGTAAGAAAGTCAAACTTTGTCACCTGGGGACGGTTAATGTGCAAGTGCCCATGTACCCTGGAGAAAGTGCTCTCTCCCCTACATGTGCCTGGACATCTGGCCGTCCCACCTTCTGCCACACTGCGGTTGTGCACGCACTGTCTCTGTCTGCCGCAGTGGCTAAGAGGATGTCACAAAGTGGGGAACAGGGAACCACCTTCCTTCACCCTATGGGCTGTAGACCTGGCCCCCAAGACATGCATTTTTAACCTGCATGTATGTTCACACGCAAGTGCACACGCAGCACAGCACGCCTTCCCCTTCCCCATTCCATGCCTCCCGCTCGCTTGCCGCAGCTGGAATGAATCCTCTCCCAGGGCTGGGAGTGGGGTCACCCCTGTCCCTGTGCTGCCCCTGTGTGGCACTGGGGATGTGTGATCTGGGACACTGCCGCTGAGGGCGCTACCAAGGAGGGCATGGACAGATTAGAGGCTCAGCGATGCTCCTCCTCGCCAGACTATGTGCAGGACCCTGGACAGTTACTCACAATACCTCGGCAGGTCTCTTAGGGCCCAACCTGCCCGTCTTATTTCCAGATCCCGAGGAAGCCCCTTCTCACCCCTTTCCCCATCACGGCATGATTCATAGTAAGGACATCAGGATCTTCTCTCCCTGGTTAGGAGATGACCTGCAGACATTTGCTCACCCGTCCGTACTTGGAGCTGCAGCAGTGACCACGGAGCAACGGGCCACGTTCCCCACCCCGTGCAAGCAGAGTCTCTGCAGGAGCCCCCACTTCATCCAAAATCCCCACAACGGCTGAGCTGGCTCCACCACTCGCCATTGCCATAAGACATCCAGCTTGGGTTGGGGCCAACATGTTAAACTAGCCTTCCCCTGGGTTCTGAAGAATTTGGAAAACAAGTGTAAATGGAGACTGAGATGTCCCCTTCACAATGACGCAGGCGGGCCTGAGTCAGCACCTGGGTGTGACAGCCTCAGGACCTGGCTGAGCCCCAGATTCAGATTTCTGCAGACAGCCGCAGCAGGCCCGAGAGGACGTGGGCAGCTGGAAAAACCTTCCTTCTGTGCAGGCAGATTGTTCCCAGGAGGAACAAGAGCAGAGCTGCAATGAACATCCCCAGGCTGCCCTCTGCCACAGAGCATTTCCACCCACTCACGGTGACTGCCAGCATGTTGGCACCGCCACACAAGAAAGATGGAAGAAGGATGTTGGAGCCAAAGAAATATCCTGGAAGGGTTCTTATATGACCATACCCAATGTCTCAATGTTAACAGAAGACCACGACGGCTTTGGACTGGCAGGAACACCTAAATCCCAGAGCCCTTAGACATACAGATTCGGCTGCCTCGATGGATACAGAAACCTGACAATCTAAACAGCTAGTGGAAAGCAGAGAGAACGTGGACTCATATTAGAAAAGGAATATTGTAAAGATTTGCCATGACCTGACGATAAGTTATAAGAATTGTGATTTTAACATTTACTCATTACTTTCAAGCATCATAGTGTGTGTGTGTGTGTGTGTGTGTATGTGTGAGAATGCATATATTTTAAACTACTTTGCTACACTTATTTCTTTGCTACTATTTTATATAGGGCATGTTGGTGATAATTAAGTTTAAAATTTAGTTTATGATTTAGTAATATCAAAACAAGATTCTGATAGAACTCAAGGAAGAATAGCTGTCCTCTGGAGACTTGATACTACTGTATATGTCAAGTTATAAAATATTGCTTCTCTCTCCTTGTGTGGCGCAAAAGGAGTAGATAAGAGAGAACAGCTTCAGTCTTGGTGTAAGCGACTGCTGCGACCTCGAGTTTAGAAAGGGGGTGTGGGGTGCTGGGCAGCAGCTGAATCAGTATCACGTCGGCTGTGGGGCATGGGAGATGCAGGCACCTGTCTGTTGGAGAGACCCCTTAGGGCACGTGAGGAGCCAGGTCCCACAGCCTGGGGGGAACTTCCTGTTCCCTACACCTTGGCAGCCGCAGCAGGTGCTCACAGCTAAGAAGCCAACCAGATCTTTCCTTCCGGAAATTTGCATTCGAAGGATTCTGAAGATGTACAGACATTTAAAGATAACTTGCGCTGCTCCCCATGGGGCTGAGACCCCTGGCGGTGAGGTCCAGAGTGAACCAGAGAACACCACAAGAGTGAGCGACAACGGGGCCCCAGCTGCCTTGCCGATAAATTCCTTTTCTGCTTAAAGGATTCAGAGTTGGTTTTGGTCTTTTATAACGGAACATAAGGCAGAAAGATGTAGCAATCAAGTCTACCCGGTCGTCACAGATGGGACAGGTCCCAGGAAAGAGTTCACGTAACAAGTTAAGAACTAAACAACCGGCTAACGCACATAATCAGTGTAAATTGCTCATTTTAATGCTGGTTACTTGGTTTCAAAATCAGCAACAGGGTTCGAACGTTTTTGTTTAAGTAGCCAGATCCTGACAGCAACTTACACTTTATATGCCTTTATTGCTCTAGAGATACATGGAGAGAAAATAACGGAAGAAAATATGTAAATAAACCTGGCTTTGGTAAAGCTGATCAAAAGAGAAAAATGATATTTTCTATGAAAATATATTGTTAACATTTACATGTTTATATTTGATGCTACTTAAATTGGATACATATTTTGAAAATAAGCCATTCACTTTATTTTCAATAATAGTTGTAAGAATGAAAATCAGTTACAAGACACTTTCTGCTAACATGTGAGACCATAATTGAAAATCTCGATTAAAAGGTATCACTTATTTTTCTATAGCATTATCAAATAGCATCTTAAAATCGTCTAGGAATTCTCAGAAAATAGCCTTATTAGAAAAAGCCTATTTCTGTTTTACTTCTTCTCTCCTTTAAATTATTCATTCTTGCAAAGCATACTTTTACTGCAGTTCATTAATTTTTAGAATCTATAGGTTTGTAGAACTCAATTTCCTTAATCATGCATGTAAAATTATTAGAATTTTTTATCTTGCTGATTTCAGCAAGCGTGTGGAACCACACAACATCGCCTCCAGCGAAATATGTGGCATCTAGCAGAAAAGGCAAAATGATTCTTATTTTTTCTTGAAATGAATTTTCTGTTTCAATAACTTGTATTCAAATCATTAGGGCAAACATATTACTTTATTTTCTTTTGTTCATATTTGCAGCAAAAAAATATTGGAAATAACATTTGCACCCATTCTAAAATATTTAACTATACCATGAGTGATGTAATTGAGTTTCCTAATAACACGGGCCTGCTTTACAGGTAAATGCATGTAAGCTGAAAGCAATCTTAGTGAAGTCAAGCCCTTGTGTTACAAGTTTTTCTTTCCCCAGTAAGCACATAATTTTAAAAAATCTAATATGAAAATGATCACAGAAGCATGGTAATCCAGGAAAATAAAATTTTACGTGGATTCAGGTGTAGTACTAACTCTCCTACCCCAAATGCTAATTACATTAAATTCGTGTGTGTGATCCAAGAATTTTGGTTTTATTTAGTACTGTTTTCATAAAGAGGCAACTATTCCTTTGGAACATAAATGTTATAGAGAGAATGTGAATGACAAACCAGCACTAGATGCTTTGCATGAAATCCTCAGGTGACACAGTTTAATCTCAAAAGTGTGCGGAAGATCCTTTCAAGTATAAGATGAGCCGATCAAGACCACACTTGGTATTTCTGTGTCCTGACCTGAGTCTTTCCCAACCAATGTGGGAGCTGAAGTCTCTGCCGCCCACCCATCTGCAATCCCACAGGTACGGGATGGATGGCAGCGCCTGAGACCCTTCCTTCTTTAACCACCTGTTCCTGCATCCCGAAGAAATCAGAGCCACGTCCTGGGCGTGGACCAGGTGGTGGTTCCCCCACCAAGAGCTAAGGATGTCTTTTACCCTCGTCTTCCAACTTGAGTAAGATACGTATGAAGAAATAAAAGGCTTTCGTTTGTTTTTTTTTCTGTAACCAAATAGCTCTAGATATCCTTACTCTTTCCTCTCTTTTCTTAAAACTTTTACAAAAACATCCAAGACGGCATCCTTATTCTGCGGATGAGAACATGGATCAGAACTGAGGAAACGTAAATTCAAGGAAGGTGAGGAAAGACTCATGGAACCCCCTAATGTAGGTTTGCTGCAGTCCCTCCCCCGAGCACACAGGGATGGGGCGAGGAGAACCTCTAAGTCTCTGTCTGCTGTTACTTTCTCTGCCCACCTGGAGCAGTTACCAGTCTGATCACATCAAGACCCGAATGTTTTTGGAAACTGTGGGAACAAGAGAACAAGAGAACCCGGGGACCTTTTCTCTGTTTCCCTCATTTAGGAGTGTAGAGGGGAAGTTTCCAGAAGAAAGGTAAGAAGCTTTAAACTGATTCGAAACTGGGTTTGGGGGATATTTGTTAGAATCTCATGAATTCTAAGTCTAATTTAAAGACAGATTATGTGGAAGGGGCTGTCCATGGGGTGTTACCCCATCCTAAATTGTGTATGAATTTAAATTTATCTGAATGTGACACTTAGCTACACAGTCTAAACCAAAATTACTTGAAATATTAATAATATAGACTGTATTAACAATCCAATTGAACTCTGAAAAGACATGGTTGTTTGACCAGCTGTTGCTGAGCCTGTGTGTTTATTGGGAAATTGAATTCTTTCTCAAATATTATAACTGCATGCTAAAATTCTCCATCTAGTTCCTTTTTAAGTTCCTGTCCAAAGACTCAAATTCCTGAATATTTTTTTCTGTTATGTTTGCTTTCTCTTAGTTTTCTGACGTTTGCTTTTGGCTACAGCATGCTAAGTGTTTTTAAACTTAAATTCCAGACACTGTACGGAAAGTTCAGAGCTGATCTGCCATGACGCACTGTGTGATCTTCCTCCTGATAGGAGTTTGGTTTGCTTCTGGCGCCAGCTAAGGTCGGCGCCGATCGCCTTCATCAAGTCCCGGCTTGGATTGATCCAAACGTGACCTTAACTCTCCAAAAAGCGGGTTTGTTTGTGGTCCTGGGTGTTGACCCCCTGCATTTTCACGGGTTCTGACTTCATTTCCCTTCCTAGCCCCAGAGGCGGCCTGAACATCTGCGTACCTACCAATCGCAGCTTTTCTGTCATTGGCTTCTCTGCCAATAAGATTTTCAGCTGCTTCTCCTTTCAAATTAGGAAATCTCCAAGGCAAACATGTGGCACCACATGTTAGCCCTGCATGTATATGCCTTTTTTTCTGAGACCTTTATTCCTCAAATCCCCATAGTTTAATAGCTTTCTGATGCCTTCTTGCATGAACGAAAGTGTGTTTCCCAAAAACTCATATGTTGATGGAACAGGACTACAGCCTTACGAGAAGAGACAGACATCTACACACCAGGAGCAGAGCCCACACTGGACCCAGCCATGCGGCACCTGATCTCAGATTCCAGAACTGCGAGAAACAACTTCTGTTGTTCAAGCCCCCACGCTACGGCACTTTGTTCTGGCAGCTCCAGCTGAGTCACAGACCTGCAGACAGGCGTCTTAGGGATGTGTCTGCATGCCCTACCTTTCCGCCTTGTTGCTGGCAGGGCGGGCTTGTTGCAAGCTTGTCTGCCATAAGAAATATTAATAGATGTCCTAGGCTGGAAATGAAACCAAGACCCTGGACCCCAGCCGCAGTCACAAGGAAAGATAAGCTGAGGATCTCATGGCCAGAGCTTAGTAAGACTTGAGGATCAGCAGGAATCATAAAATTACAAGATACTGAATATATGAACTGGATACACAATTTTAAATATATATATACACACATACACATATAAATATGTAAATTGTTTTATATATTTTCCCACCATAAGTGGAACTTACTGTGCTCTTTTCCACCTGCGGTGTGACAGGAACTGAGAGTGGCCTGAGACTGACCCCACGTGACGCTAACACATCGGCGGCTGCAGCTTCACGGATGTCGGCAGATGACAGGAGACTCCTGTGTCAGAGATAAGAATACGATTTGTCACAGCAATACTATCTTATTTTCTTAGTTGGATGCAGTTTTCTTAACTACCTAAATATGTAAAAATACTGGTAAAAGATTTCAATGCACATTATATTTAAACTACTCTTGAAATAAATTTGATTTTCTTTCCTGTTAACACAGATTGAGAAACACTGGCTGGCGAAACTCCTACCTACATCCAAGAATCCAGCAGTTCAAATAAATGACTTTTAGGTTTTATCAATCTTAAACAGTTTAAGTGAACAAGAAAGTTTTTTTTCAATGAAAGAACAAAATACCAGATTAATAAAAACAGGACTCCCACATACAGCTATATTCACATTTCCTCTGAAGTACATAATGTAATTTTGTTATATGGAATATGTTTAATGGTCCCCATCGTACAATGAGAGGAAAAACACTCGTCATTTAGCCAAGAAGTAATTTTGAAACATAAAAAACAGAAAGCCAATTTGCCATGTTTTCTTCTACCGGAAGTGGCTTAACTAGGCGCATGGTTACCAGGTGACTGATAATTTCAGGGCATCGCTAATGCTGGCTCCTGGTCTTCCCAAACTACTTTGGGTCTACAAATTGATTTTACACAGGGAAAGTAGAACAGAAGGTCATGGTAGGAAAAACTATAACTGAAAAACAAAGGACGATTAATAAAGTGAATATTTACAAAAAGTGGGCAAGTTTAGGAAAATACAGTAGAGATGGGTCAGAAAACCAGGGCTGGTAACATGGAGGCCATTTGGCCCCAAGGCCTGGGGAGTCAGGAAGGAGGGCGGCTCCCAGGACCCGGCGGAGCAGGCTTTTCCCAGAGGAAGAACAGAGGCTCTGAGCCAGGAAGCAGCACAAGACAAACCAGTCACTCCTTCCAAGTTTACCAGCAGGGTAAGTCCAAACAGACAGAGGACTTCCTTTCTCCTAGGAAACATGTTTAGGGGAATTCTTCCCGGTGAAAACCAGGCGTGGGAGAAAAACACCCTCCCCCAGCAATAACTTTCTCAATTCCATCATGTAGACATGAGTAATATGGCAGCTGAGGGAACCAGTGACCCAACTAAGGGACTCCACGGTCGGGGAAGGTTGGCTGGAGGACAGTCCAAGGTGACTGGAACCTACCATGCTCAGGCTGGCAGGGGAAATGCCCCAAACACCACCAGAAGGTTTTGGTTTAGGATCCAATGAGGTTCGAATGTGTAACTACACTTCCAGGAAATGCTCCTAAGAAACACCCTGACCCAGGGTTTATTACAAACACACACCCAAATGCACATATCACCTGTTTAAATGGAAAGGACATGATCTCCCTTTTACGTATGATTATGACATTAACACAACAAATTCACACTCTGAGTAGTGAGAGTCTCGGGAATAGTTCTGTGCAGGCTTTGTTGTTGAACTATCATCCATGAGTCAGATAAGTTTCAGTATAAGAGAAATCAAGAATTAAAAATAAAAATAAACTGAAATTACCGTGGAAAAATATGTAAACACTAGAGAGAAAATATTACTGTCTAGTGTTATTCTACATTAGATTCTGAAAACATAGTTAAGAATTTAAAGTAGCAAATTTTATAGAAAGTCTCACTAATTTATAGTAACCTGGCATTCTCTACCCAATGGACAATTGTTTGTTATTCTTCACAGAAGATGATACAGTAACTGGAATGGAAAAAGTTGGAATATAAATATATTTCATGTTGATACTCCTTAAAGTAGTAACATTTTTTCCTTGTTGAAATATACACTGAAGATTTACATTCCAAGACAATAAAAGAAGATAAAAAGACAAAGAATATTTAAAAAAAAAAAACTATTACTAAGGTTTAAAATGTGCCTTGTTTGGGGTTTCATTGATTTTTTTTTGTTCTTTAAAACAAGGCTTTTTCATTTTCAAATGTGACATGTGCATTGTTCAGCCACACCAAAGAGCAGCACAATTTGTTGCCAACCGTGTCATCAATTCTGTTTTAATCTTCCCTGGGTACTGAAGTAAAACTTGCTGAGCTGTAGATTTCCTTTGCTGTGGCAGGAGAAAATTTACTAAGCACTGTTGCTCCCTTTCCTGCCGGTTTCAGACCCACCTTCCCGCGAGCACACACCCCTTCTGCAGCCAGGACGCAGCCCTGTGTCTGGGAACCGTGGCGTGTCACAGTGTGTGCTCCATTGATTAACCATGAAAACAGTAATGGAACTGCCATTGATCCCTGAAATGGCTCCTCCGAAATCCGTCAGGACATCCGCAGGGTCACTACTCATGTTCCCTCACGAGGACAAGCTTCAAGCTACCTGACTGCTTGCTAACTGCCATCCGTAATGAACTGCGCACCTTTCCATCACCAGCGGAACAACTGCCGCCACAGTGGAGTGTATGGAAAATAGATAAAGAAGCTTCCAGACTTCACAACTGCAGAAAGAACAGTTTGCAAGACCGAGTTTGGGAATTTTCCATCTGGGAAATAACTCTCCTGTACTACAGGAAGTATGAAGTGACATCGTCTTGCGTTCTGAAGTTCCAGAATTTACCAATGAAAGATCTGGCTGCTTCACATCACTTTCGATTTCTCAAAGCACTTTCATGTTTCCATTACACTTGCTCATTTCTCAAGGTTTTATAAAGTGTCCTTCCTAAGAATGAGGGAAATCATGATGAAGTCATGACTAAGCAATATTAAATGGCTATTTGAGTGCCACTAAAGGCAAGACTCTAAGTCAGCTCTCCTGCCCACGCATCTTCCACCCATCCACTCATCCGTCCTCCCATCCAACCACCCATCCACTCATCCATCCACCGATCCACCCACCCATCCACTCATCCGTCCACCGATCCACCTATCCACCCATCTACCCACCCACCCATCCACTCATCCATCCACCGATCCACCCATCTACCCATCTATCCATCCATCCATCCATCCTTCCATCCTTCCATCCCTCCATCCAGTTACAATGATATATATGTTTTTTATTTTCCTATTATTTCAATCAAATTCAGAGAGTTTAATAACAACAGCAAAACTTACATATGGTCTAGAGAAATTCAGGAAAAAAGCCTCATCTGAACACAAAATAGATGTGCATCACCATGTCTCTCTACCACCAGGTGAAATTACTTTGAGCATTGACAGAAGTAGAGTTTATTCCTACTGAAAGAGAAACATGTTTAGAGCGAAGCCTTTTGGACAAAGGAGGATGAAATTTGTTATATTTTAAAAGCAACACTCTAATACATAAGGTCCAAGCAGAGTGGGGAAGTCACATGAGTCAATGCCGGCCCCAGGACAGACTGCAGGGTCAGGATTAGGATTAGGGTTGGGGCCATCGTTCCCTGACAGCCATGAGAAGGGGTTAAAAGACCCTGCCTTACTCTGAGGCAGAAGCCAAGAAAGCCACTCCTGACTCCAAGCACTGGCTGGCCACATCACTGCTGAGAGCTTTGGGTTGTTACTCGCAAAATAACAGCAGAGATCCGTGTGAGTAACGCATCTTGGTGTCAGGCTGCCATGCACACCCATTCACTGACCTGCGTCCATTCCTCCGTTCCCTCCTGCATCCCAAGGCCTCAGTGCACTTTCTTGCCTTCCCTTAGATGTGAATGCTGGCCCAGCCACTGACCCCAGAGGTGCTCGTAGTGGGGTCATAGGTGTTTTCTTTGGGAGGGTGGGTGGAGAGAGATGCGTCCCCGTGCAGGAGAGTGTGCGTGTTGAGGGAAGCTACTGGAAACAGCACAGACCCCAGCAGGTGACTTGAAGGGGCTGGGGCCAGGGTGGGCTGCCAGGTGTGGGACAGGAAAGACAGCACGGCAGGGCCATGGTCCAGGGTGTAAGCCATGCCAACATAGGCGTGGAAAACTGCAGAACCCCAGGCAGGGGAGCTTCAGGGTTGATTTTCTTATATCCCTCCAGGGGTGTGCTTGGAACCTGGTAAACTCAGCTGGAGCAGCCAGACCTGCTGTGTCTACAGCAGAGATGGCTTTAATGCCTCTTTCTTCCTTGTCCAAAAGGTCCTGGCACTCCTTTCTAATAGATGATCAGATAGAATTCTGTTGGGTTCCATTGCTCCTTACCATTGGTCTTTGGAGCTCAGAGTAAGTTGTCCTTGGCTAGGTCACGGCAGCTGCTTACAAACTGACTTTGAGCAGGATTCTTCACAGGGGTGGGGCAGGCCCTGGGTCCCTTCCACAACTGCCCAGCCATGTGCCTGGGTCCTCTGGGATGCCTGTCTCCACCTCCACCTGACACCCAAGAGACGCCGGCGTGGTCCCGGCCATCTGCTCTCCACCCGCCTCAGCAGAGGCTGAACAGCTAGGATGCCGATCCTTCTGGTTGCCAAATAAAAATAACAACAAGCTGGGACTGGGGACACGTGGGATCATCGCATGTCCACAGATGATCAGTTATACTTAAACAAAGCAATTAGAGCATGCTACTTTCCAATAAAAGTACAAAATAACCTTTTGCCAGAAAAAGGAATGTCGTGGTGACTCATATTTTCATGTTGAAAACAGAAGGATCACCATATGGGAAAAAAGTCAGATCCAGTAGTCATGTGTTCAAGTAAGATATGTCAAATAAATTAATGTCTCATTGGGTTGGGTGAACACCCTGCAGTCAATGTAACAATCACACTGAAAATTAAGAAGCAGTAGTAGATGACATCTCATGCTTTGTAATAAATATTACTTATTTCAATAATTAAATTTTAGAAAAACAAAATCTCTGTGAATTCTGCCCCCAACCTAGCAAGCACAGTAACTCGCTGAAGTCTGACGGTTGACACTGCCCCAGGTTCTCTCAGTGGCTCAGATGCTAAAACAGAACTTCATGTACAATGGACATTCTGATGCCCTCGCTTTTGGTTTGTAAGGAGATAGTTTTACCTGAATTTTAAAAATATGTTTGAAGATTGACAATATAATATTAAATCCAACCATTAACTATTAAATAGTACTTCACGTTTTCTTTTGCTAGTGTCCAAAATGTCACCCATGGGAGAGTTGGAAAGAAACACAGAGGCTCGTTTATCCAGTCCCACGTGACGGCCTCCCAGTTCACGGTGGGCCAGAGGACAGCAGGGCGGCGTTTTCTTCATTTCTGAAAATATGAGATTCATGTTGCTCATCTAATTTAAATCAGTGATAATTATAAAATGTGTTTTGTGTAGAAATGATTATTCTTGAATAATGCAGTGTATGCTTGGAATGAAACGACTAAAATCGGAGCTTGGCTACCAGTAGTGAATGTTTCACCTTTTAAATCAACATACTTGCTCAATATCAGTATTAGTAGTATATATGAGTACACACACACACACACACACACACACACACACCAGTGTAGGAGTATGTTATACACACAGACACACATGCACACATCCCATATACATATACTAGTAAGGGATACACATGTATATCCTTACATGGGACATGCATGAAATATTTCCAAAATCCATCCTCCCCGGGATCCTAAACCAAGCCCACGTCCTTGCGGCTCTTCCAGTGGAGATGAGGCGTGAATCTAGAAGCCCCTCAAGAGACCTCCTGCTACACTCAGGCCTCTCCCCTGATTCAGACACCAAACAAGCCTGGGCTGGTCCTGTGCCCCTGAAGCGCTGTGGGAACCTGCATTTGGAGCAGGTGGCCGCCGTCCACAACCAGCAGGGCTCCGTCCCCCCCGTCCTCACGGGGCCAGTGGCCACCAGGGCAGACCACAGGGCAGAGACACAAATAACAGAGACGTCCCAGCCTAGACACTCATGTGAATGAGGTGGGAAATTACCGAAGAAAATTACAAAAGAAACCGCAAAGAAGAGTGGAATGTTCACAGATCAAACCTGGAAGTATGTGTGCTATACAAATATCAGGTAAAAATATGCAAAGTTGTACCCGGTTAACAGGAAAAGCTTCCTGAAAGAGCAAGAGAATTTTGTTCTATCAAGTGATGTCAACAATCCTCCTCAGCTGGTTCTAAGAGGAATGAGGAAAAAGATAAAAGTAAAAACAATTTTAATTTAAAATTCCTTCCATAATCATATGCCAAAAATAATTTCTCCCCATAATACTTGAAATATATATTTGCAAAGGAAAAACAATAGAGATGAAATCTATGTGCACTTCTTAAGGATTATTTAATGAAGGAATTTTCTAGAGAAAATTAAATTAAATCAATAATAAAGTATAAAAACTTAAAGATCTTTCTTAAAAATTACTTAGAATACAAGTTCAATTTTTATCAAACTTCAAGACATTTAATATCCTCACTTTTAAAGTGCTTTCCCAGTGGCATCGGTTTTAATGATTTATCTGATTTGAAGTGGTTATTTTCCATACTTCATTACTTCCCCCAAAATGATCATTGATTTAATAATTACTTGATATTTTAAAGCCTGAAGACACAGTGTCCTTGAAAATGTTTTAAATGTCTTGTTCTAAGCAAAAATAAATTACATGAACTTAGAGGTGATTTATATTTTCAACAAAGATAAAGATCATTTTATTTTATCTTAATTAAGACTGTTGAGTAACTTATTGAAGAACTCAACATATAGCTTGTTAACAGACAGTAAAATAAGGCGTTTCTCCATACAGTATGCAAATATTGTTGTATTTTACTAGGATGACCCAGAATTATCTGTAGACAACATTTTATCAACTGGTTTCTCTTTAGCTTCTTTCTCACTACTCTGATGCTTGACTTTTGTCTATACAAAGTCAGCTGACTTTTAAATTAGAAAAGTTTGATTAATTTTGATTATTCAATTTGTCAGTGTTTTTGTCACTTAATATTTACATGTAAAGTCTTGTCCTGTAGACACGCTGAAGAATTTAATCGAGCTATAGTTTATTGCACTGCACATTTTTGCAAAAACTAAACTGAACTACATACAAGTAGGTGTGATGGGAGATGTATGTTCTCTACTCTGGAGAACTTAAGGCTGTAGGTGAGTTAAGTGGGGAAAATAAATTTTATGCCGAGAATCATACATAGTTACAGTCTGAACTGACACGCGTCTGATGATCACCAAGGTCTTGTGGTTTGGAATTAGTGAAACCGCCTGGGGCTTGTATTAGGCAACACCAGTATAAAATCAATATGTCATCTTCAGTAAAATACGTACTCCTATTTAAGATCTGCATTTCAGAATAACCGCTTTAGAAAATTACCTTACCATCTATCTTTTTTTGTCTTTCTTCTTTGAGTGTCTATGGTGCTTATCTTCTTGGTATGAATTTATGATCTTGTGTTAACATGAGTCAGTTTTGAAAAAAATCAGAGTGCAGCTCCTGTCCCAGGTTTTATCTAGGGGTATTTGCTAAAATCCGCATGCCCTATGAAGCTCAGCAGGTCTCCAGCATTTCACCTGCCACCCGCACACAGAAACTAATGCATGAATGATTTTACTTTGTACAAGACACATAGCTAAGGCTCTTCTTCCAATGTCTTAAAATTGTGACTATTAGAATTTATCAAGTTATCTGCCAAATGGATAAAAACAACATATTGATCTCATTTTTGCATATAACCATTAGTTTTCTTTAAATCAAATTCCGCATAGTTTATAGCAAAATATATTACTGAGAAGCAGAGAAACATTCCACTCGGATGGTTTAACTTCACTTCTTTGAAGAATCTTTGTCTACAAAATTTGACTATTTTTCCCAAATAACTGAAAATATACCAGTTTATGTCAGCTTAGTGCAAATTTTGAACTAAGAAATAAGTACAAAGAGGTTTCTGTTTTCTGAGTTTTTTCCAATATGTCTATTTCTTTTCTTTTTTAAAAAAATTTCCAGAATATTATGGGAGTACAAATATTTTGGTTACATATATTGCCTTTGCATCACCCAAGCCAGAGGTACAAGCATGCCCATCCCCCATGTGGTGCGCTCCGCACCCCTTAGTTACGAGTTTATCCATCCCCTCCACCCCCTCCTAGCTGCCTGGCATCCGACGAATATTACTTCCATATGAGCACCTGAGCATTGATCAGTTAGTACCAGTTTGATGGCGAGTACACGTGGTGCTTGTTTTTTCTGTTTTGTTTTGTTTTGCTTTAATATCCACAGAATGCAGTGGGATTCACACACTCTGGGCTCATTTCTGTGTCGGTAACAGGATGGATGGACAGGGTGGGGCTCCGGCTCCAGGACAGTGAGGGACCTGATGCCAGGAGAGCAGCAGGCTCTCCCCGAGTGTCCACTGAGGGGATGAGCAGAGCACATGGCGGGAAGGGCAGGCGCCTATTCCCAGGGCACTCTGTCTCCTTAAGGATCTGCCTCAGAGCTATACGACGGAGGTGGGAGCTGCTCTGTTTGGGGGCTGAGAACGTGAGTGAATCGTGGCCCCACTTGCCAAAAACATTGTCTCAGTAGGTGGTCTCATTCAACCCCATGGCTTTAAATGTCAGTGCATTGGTGAAACCTCTACTCACTGTTACATTTGGTTGTCAACAAAAGGAACTTGGAACAAGGAACCTTAAAAGGACAGAAGTTTATTTTCTCCTTGTAAAGAAGTCCAGAGAGGGCATGGAGGATGGGCTCGAACCCGAAGGGATGCAGAATTTCTCCGACCAACCCCAGCATCCCCCTGCCCCTCCACGGAGCGCAGCAGGCTGCGTGGTAGGCGATCAATAAACCCAGCGTTTGTTGAACGAGTTAAAGTTTTAACACTGCAGAGTCAGATGTAGGCGCTGCCGAGCTGAGTCCTAGCTCTGCCTCTGTCTCAGCACGCGACACAGCGAATGTCACTTGATCTCTGCAGATCAACTTATTTTTCTGTCGCTTTCTGTGAGGATCGGCTGATAGCGGGTATGCGGAGCGGCTGGTAACGCTGAGGTCTCCTGACTCTGGAAGTTTGGTTTCAGTTCGCACCCTCACTTTCAAATTCACCTTCAACCCTGATCCACGAGACCACCTGCTGACAGGTGCACATTTCAAAATGTGGCATCATAGCTGTGTTTCAATAAATCCTAATAAATAAATATACTTGACTCCAGAAATAGAATTAGGTTAAAAAGAAAAAAAGAGAGCGAGAGCCGTTCCTCACAACCTCGGGCCGGGGTCTGTTCCGACTACCACACTGACACAAGGGAGCATGATCTACCCAAGATCCGCAAGAGCACTTAACTGGGACTGTATTACTTTTTAGATAGAATGATTTTTAAATATATATATTTTTCTTCAATTTCTCCTCCTATTCATTAATGCACATATTCTCTGGGAATATATTCTTTTAAGAAGCTATAGTCTACTTATAACACAAAATTATTTGACACAATAAAGAAGAATAATACAATTTGGAATATTTAATTACCCTAAACATCAAAAATAAAAAGTTCTTCACCTTTCTGAAGGATGAATTTATAAATTTATTCAGAATTGTGTGTATTCTTTTATAATACAATAGAACATTGCGAAAATGGTTTTAATCTTTTTTTAAAAAAGGAAATCAACAGTTTCCTAGATATTGTTCCAAGAATATAATAAAAATTTCACTGCCATAAAACAAACACAAGATTATTGGAGGACTAAAACCTTATTAAATATGGGAGCATGAGAGTTACCAAGTAACTTTAATAAAGCATGTTGATTCTTTGCATTTTGAATCAAAATTAATACTAATATATGCATTTTTTTAGTCTTCCCCACTTTGCACTATCTTTTCACATCATTTCTCAAGATATGTTATTTATGACACCATCAGGGATATTGTACATATGTACACATATGTACGCAACAAACGTACAAGCATTTCATATAAAGGCTGTAAAAATATATATCTCTACTTTCTGCCATATCTTCATTACTTCCTCACTTATTGAACATTTTGCATATGGGTCACTTATATAATATTGGGTAGGATCAAAAACTTTTTTAAACTTTCTATTATTATTATTGTTTTTTTGAAATTTAGTTGGCTACTGATTTCCACATGCGTAGTCTTACCAGGCTTGTAAAAATCCGCACGGGACTGGGAATCGAGGCCGAGCTTGAGCCAGGGCCCCCCCCCCCCCGCCCCCGCCTATGCCACCCACACACAGCAGGTGGAGGACAGCCTGGGAAGCTCTGGGTTCACAGGGTAGCACATTCTCTGCTCGCTGTTCTTTATAAACCCACACTTAGGACTTAATCCTTTCAACTTAAAGTGTTAGCCCTGATAAAAGCCAAGCAAACAGAAACAGTGTTAATAAATAAATGAAACCACTGTAAGCAGTGAGAAGTCCATTCTAACCAAGGAAAGTGATGGCTGGAGAGGTATCATTTCACTGGCAAGAAATGAAACCACATGCATAAATTTTCATTCGCCTTTGCGCTCACGCTTCACACTGGACGTTCCTATTGCTAGACTTCAGTGGATGTTTTCTATGACAGTTTTGAGGAAGTTTCAAATATTTAAATTATTACTAATCTATTCTCAGTTAGTCACTGTGTTGCCAGACTGCCTGAATAATTAGGAAGCACGATGTGGACAGAAAAGACCCTTGACTGGAACTCAGGGAGCCTGGGTTCTAGGATTAACTCACTTACTTGTTAAAGAATGCTGGGAAAGTCAGGCAAGTGCTCTGGATTTTAAAGTATTTCTTAACAATGAAGTAAAAAGAATGGACTAGATTTGGTTCTAAATCTGGTGTCCAAAGACTCAGAAAATTTAGCGTAAGACTTTGTGTACGTGTATATGTGAGCATGCATATTTTTTCTAAAAAGACGTTCACAGCTTGCACAAGATTTTCACAGGGATTTTGACCTATAAGAATTAAGGACTTGAATGACCTTCATGTACTTTAGGAGAAAATTGTATAGTTGTAGAAACTTGGTATCATATAATTACTAAATGACAGAAAACTTTAAACCTACTACCAAATGCCAGTTTAAAGAATAATAACAATAAAATAGGAGAATTATTTGCAACACATCTGAAAATTAACACAGTAATAACTACATAGATAGTTCTTACAAATCAAAAAGAAAAAGAATAACATTGTAAGAAAAAGAATCAGCAAAGTTCGTGAAGAGACAATTGATAAAAGGGAAAATATGCACCAGGTGAAGAAAGGATGAAATTCACGAGGAAGTTACAAAACGCAAGTTAAAACATTAATTCCTTTATCTGAATTAAGTCGACAAGATATTATAAACCTTATAGGGTTATGATAGTGACTATTAAATGAAAAGTGTATTTGGAGGATCCCAGGAAAACACGCAGACGGTAACAGAGACCTTAACTGTGTTACAGACATATGAAACAGCCTCCCTGAAGGGTTGGGGACAGGTCTGACCTGAACACATTTGAAAATGAGCCCTGTCCCGAGGACTAAAGGACACAGGGGTTGCAGTTAATATCATCATTTAGTGGATGAAGTTGTTCCCACAGGGTACAGGTAAATGATTCTGATGCTGCTCCACATGGACACAGGAAGTGAACCGTTAAGTAAATAGATGGTACCTGGTAAGAGCCAAGTTTCTTTTTTAATTAATTTTTAATTGACAAATTAGAATTGTACATATTTATTGAGTACATGATGTTTTGAAATACGTGTACATTGTGTGTATGTGTGTGTGCCTCCATGTGCATGTGTGTACATCTGTGCACATATGGGGGGCATGTGTGTGTACATGCTGTGTGTGTGTGTGCCTCCATGTGCATGTGTGTATGTCTGTGCACATATGGGGGGCATGTGTGTGTACATGCTGGGTGCGTGTGTGTGTGTGCCTCCATGTGCATGTGTGTACATCTGTGCACGTATGGGGGGCATACGTGTGTACATGCTGGGTGTGTGTGTGTGTGTGCCTCCATGTGCATGTGTGTATGTCTGTGCATGTATGGGGGGGCATGTGTGTGTACACGCCGGCTGTGTGTGTGTGTGTGTGTGTGTGTGTGTGTGTGTGCTCGTGTGTGTCAGCAGCCGTGGGAGAGGGAGCAGGCTGGGGAGGGAGGTGCTCTGTGCCTGCTCCTGTGAGATCCCGGTGGGCAGCTCCATACATCACTTTCTACTAGCAACAGCAGGGCTGCTGACTTAAGTCACGATTTCGATGCGAAGACATTGAGAGGGACAGGAGAGGAGCTGTTTTAAATGCTTACCTCAGAATATTAGCATTAAGAGTGATTTTAATTTTCTTTGTTTTTCCAAGTGCCCGTCAATTAACAGAAGGTGATTTAATAATCAGAAGAGAACAAGAAGCATTACTTTGTACTGTGAAGCAAGTGTCAGTTTCCAGAGGAGCCGTGGGTTGGCGCACTCCCATCTCGAGTCCATGGCTGGGGTGGGTGGCGTCCCGGGAAAGCGACAGCTCTCTATTTTGGTGACAGGCCACCACCACGTTGCCCAGGTTCAAAGGAGTATTGAGATCAAGGGAAACATTTGAATGCAACTTACTCTTTTTTATTCAAAACGATCTGTTCTTTCCTATGTTTTAGACAATCAGCTGCTTCATTTAAATGACTTGCTAGAAACAAGTCTTTTAACAAAAACCCCATTCTGCTTTTTCATAACTTGCGACTTGAGTGAGTTCAGCACTGGGCTCAGAAAGATATTAATTTAAAAAGAGAAAAAAGACAGGACATAATGAGCTGTAAAAAGACTATATGTCTGGAAAGAATAACAGTGAAGGTTACTTAATATAAGGCCAATTATTTGACTGGAGCTTGGATCTTGCCTTTTGCAGTAACTTCAACAGGAAAAAAAATCAACATAGTTTCTTTACAATATATACAGCGTATACAGGGTGCAGGACAATGGTCCTCAAGCTAGGATATCTCCAAACACACATGTAATCTACAGTCTTTAGGCAACTTAAAATCTGTCTGTGCCTCATCTGTATGCTACAAATGGGGAGGGGGAGTGATTGTATTGGTGTATCAGGATCGAGTGGTTAAAAGAGTATCTGGCACAAGTAAATATTAACTACTGTTATTGCTAATGATATTAATAATATTGTCATTGCATTGGACATCAGGAAAACTTTGGCAATGTAACACAGTAAATAAACCTAGGCAATGAATACATTATAATGTTACCTAAAATACATTTATAATTCCTATTACAAGGTATATATAATGTATAATTATACAAAAATATATTGTTTGGAGAACTCGGACAGATATATCAAAGACAATGTCTCTTCTTCAGGGCAATCCTGAGCAGTAACAGGGAGGGGCTGACACATCCCAGGGCGCTATGATGACGAAACTGGAATTTGTTTCCTGAATCAACCTGAAAAAGCAGGAATCGTACCTTGTATTTCAATGAAACTCAGGTGCATTATGATCGACAGGAAAAAATACTGCCAACACAACTGTGAAATAGCCGGGTGGTGGCACTTAGCAGCTAGACGCCAGGTGGGTGTGATAACTTCACGATGGCAGGGCAGGAAGGGGGCTGACCCGAAGAGAGCTCTGGGGCTGGGTAATTGAACATGGCGTTTCCAGGGGCAAAACAGGCAGCTGACGAGCTACCTCTCAGACTGCACCGGCAGACGACACCGAGTGGACGACGAGCAGGAAACGGAGAGCAGTTGCCCCAATAGCGTGATTCCTCCACCAGTTTCCTGACCTGAGTCAGTTCCCAGACCTGGATACTTGGTGGAGGAGGAGCGGGACCCTGCAGAAGTCACAGGGACCCTGCGGGGAGACGGCAGACTGCCTCACACTCGAGCAGTCAGTGCCCCGACCACTGCCACCTGGCCAGATTGCATCATTTGTGCTAGAACTAATGATCCCGGCTCCCGTTACCCGGCATGTGGCTGTGATTAGGTGACAATCTTGGTTTCCATTTCTCTAAGAGGGTCAGAAACAATTAACATGGAACAGTCAAGTGGAACATAGAATAACATGTACGTTATGTTATATGTCTCATGGTTATGGTGACATCCTTGCCCCCTTTCATAGTATTATTGTCCAAAAAGACCTGGGCCACCTGAACGTCCCTCAGCACAGCGCATCAAGCCACTGCAGGGATGATGTCGAGCAGGGCAGACTGGATGCCCAGGAAGCTGCCAACGCCTCGGAGCCTTCAATAGGACACATGAGCTTTGGAAGGTGACAACTCAGTCCTGCACAGACCCGGGGACTGCCGCCTCAGCCAGGTCCCTGCAGGGCCAGTGGTCAGAGCACATGGAGGTACCCAGTCTCAATAAAGGGAAACTGTTGCATTGTGTACCCCTCACATCCCAGAAGGAAGTACGGCAGGTCTCTTTGGGTTCCGGAAGCTCCACACCTGGGAGCACAATTGAAACTACACACTGGGAGATTCGAAAGGCCTTTGTCACCTCTGAGTAGGGCTCAGAGTGGGACGAGGCTCTGCAGCAGGTGCAGGCTGTGGTGACCTGGAGGCCCGGTGGTATCAGTGGTGGCAAGAGACATCCCGTGGGGTTTGGGGCGGAGCTCAGTGGCAGGATCACAATGCAGATTCCTAGAATCCTGAAGCAAAGCCATGGAGATCAGAGAATCACAGCCTCTCACAAATGAATGCATGGAACACAACCAGCCCCGGGACAGACGGAGCCCACGGTGGCCATGACCCAATGGCCCACAGTGCTCATCGTGAGCTGGGGTGGCCTGTGCTCTGCAACCAGCCCTCCTGGGCCGACGAGGTGTGTCTGGGCCTGCAGACACTTAGACCATGCAGACTCCAGGCCACCTGCCAGGACAACTCCAGGGCATTGTCCCAGCCGCTCTGCTCCCTCAGTTCATATCTGGGGCCTCGCGGGGGATCCCCGACGGCAAGCGACGGGATGACCGTGAATCTGGCTTGGGACCACTTTGGCCTCCTATTTCTCTGACACAGAACCTCAGCATATCCTGGTATACGTCTCCTTATGGCTTTGTTTGAGGACCGTCACCTACCCTATTTCCCAAAAGTGTTCAAATGCCAAACATCACCCATGTGACAGGTACACAATGAGAGCCTGAAACAGATGCACCCAGGAAACAGAAGCCATCATGGCTGGCTCATTTTTAAAACAAATCTATCCCTAAAACTTCCAAGCAGGTGCTAAGAAAATTATCACCAGTACCTAAAAATCTTCTTGTAGGAGATATTCATCAATAGCAACCACTGTCAAGGTGACAAGAGCAAGGGGAGACTTCGTGTGACAAGCTCCTCATTTAGAGACCACTCTGTCACTTGAAAATGATCTTCAGTTGGCCTCCAACACTACAGCAGTTTAAAAAAAAGCATGAAAGGCAAGTTCAGAATCATCTAGAGAATATTTTAAATATGAAAAAAAAATCCTGGCTGTTTTGACAGCTATTCTTTTTAAAATGTCAGCAAACATCACTGTTCCGCGCCAATTTCTAGTCATCCTTTAGGGTGGAGAGAGACGATGACAAATTAAACTGAGGGCAAAAGAGAGAGATTCTCAAATTCTCTTTGCATCAGCATGAGTTGAAAAAAAAAAGTATCTCCACATTGTCAAAAGGAGAATTGGAGACAGAATTTCTGTGAACTCTAGCCAAGGTGAGCATACATCTTTCCAGGTTTTTTCCAGCAACTTCCATGCGAATGTAAAAGGTGCAGTGACTATCCACAGAGAAGTATGGATGATTTATCTGCTCAGTTACGCTCCGTGTCAAGAGCCACCAAAGCAGAGACAGCCGCACAGAAGGGCCGCGTCCTGCTCTGCAGTCCGAGGGCAGCACTTCCCTGTCCAGCACCGCTCCACGTGGGAAAGCTGTCCCTCTGTGCTGTGACCAGGGCTCTGGGGGTGTTTGAAGGGACGCACCTGGGGGCAGGACTGCATCCCTGTCCACAATACTACCAAGTGCTAGGAGTCGCGGGGAGAATGGCTGCTGTGGCACATTTCTGGGGAGGAAGCCGCTGTTTGCTCTGACCCAGGCACAGGCTTTCCCGACGATCCTGTGCACGTCCCTGCTCGTCTTCTGTGTGAGACCTGGCGACTAAACCTTGGAGGCCACTGGGGGCCAACGGGCATCAAGAGCCAGCTCTCAGGCTCGCCCAGCTCCCTGAGACCTCAACATTTCCACTGAGTGTTTCCCCTAAAATGGAAATTATAGTTTCTGATTTGGAACAAGCTCATTCTAAAGACTAATCCTGGGAAACGTTTTGATTCCTCCAGGAGATGATCTTGCTGACTCTCAGAGGAACAGGAAGAAAAATCTCAGAACTGGCAGGTGAGCTTCTCCATCTTCAGGGATGCCCTCCCGGCCCCTTTCGGTTTGCCCATATAGGAGACTCCACCTTGAGACCTTGTTCACTCCCTGCTAATAGAAGTAAGACTATAAGACTGATTAGTTACTTAATCTTGCTTTAAATGAATTTATCAAATTATTCTCAGACAGCAGGTCAGAATGGGGGAAGGAGAAGGAGATCGTAAGTGAACTGGGCTCCTGACAACACCCAATGTGGAAAAAAGGATGTGGGGAGTGGAGATTAAGGGTATTCTGTGTGCTTCACAGTTACTCAGAGAACTGGGCCTGTCGGGGAGCTTGGCACTGGTTGGTCTAGACAGCAGTCCTGTGCCACATAATGGCATTTCTGTCTGTGATGCTCATATACGGGGCAGTGGTCCTGTAAGATGATAACGGGGAGTATGTAGAACCCTGATACAGGATACTTGATATTGGCATTGCAGATCAGGTAGGGAAAATGATCGATATTCAGTAATGGTGTTGGGACATTTCATTTTCCATATGAGAAAATATATATAAATGCAAATATATACACCATCTAGATTTGTGCAAGTACACTCTGTTGTGTCCACATGATGACAAAGTCATCTGGCTCGCCCTCAGGACGTATCCCTCTCGTTAAGCAACACGTGAATGTATTTTTGAATGAGAAGAGTCAAAAAAGCATTATAGAGAAAACTCTCTCCATTTCTGGTAGTAATCGAGGAAAGGGTTTGCTTGGATAATGTAAATTGACAGAACTCTCAAAACTTTAATTTTCATCATGTTGGTTAATTCACATTTTGTCTTAAACGGAGTAGCCAACAGCATTGTTTTCTCACGTCTCCTTTCTTCCATCTGGTCATCTCTCCTTGCCTTGTAGGAAGCAAATCTGCGGTTGTTCTCCCCCAACTCATATCATCCTGCATGAGCTGCTCCGAATGCTTTCAGACCACTCGCAAGGCATGCACGATGATGTTAATATTTGCTTAAAAAATAGCTACCTTAAACAAGTATTAGCATGTATACAGAGTGGTGAGAAGGTATGCAGTGTTCAGTGGCCTCCCCGATGAGAAAGTGCCTTCCTGTCTACCAAAGAATGGAATTCGAAAGTGCAAGGAGGTTAGGACAAGGGATAACTCACAACAAAAAAGGGCCATCCACCATAAAAGCTGTACTTGAAGGTTTCTAAAAATGAACGAATTTGGGGTGTGAACACACTCAAAATTTTGCATTTTAGCTGTTAAATTAATAGTTTGGGATCCATTACAGTATTGCCTGTCTCTGATACAATTTTGGGGAAAATCTCTGCTCTTCATAACCCACTTTTAGAAAGCCTTAAGGTTACAAGTCAAATGCAAAGCTCCAACTCCAAATACTCACAGTTTCAACCAGACAAAGATGTCACTGCCTGCCTAACATGGTGTAATTAATCCCGTCACCCTTTCTCCATCTACACAGTACAGTATAACTATGGGTTGTCGAATACCTCCCGACTTCCACAGGTGAGTAATTATTATGATAATGAACAGTTAGGAAAATTACCAGAACAGAGCTACAGTGCATTACAAAAAGGGAAGGTGCTGTTTTGCTGTGCATTTACTTTTATGTGTGTGTGCGCATGTGCATGCACAGGTGTGTGTGTGTCCACACATGTGTGACATGTAACATGCATACCTGTGCCCTATATTAAAGAAACAGATTTGGGTTGCTTTCTTTCAAATCTGAGCTCCTGAGGGTCTTGCATATCCAGAGAGAAGATTGCATCTGTTTGAATCTCTGTCAGATAAACAAATATTTAAATGTAAGCAATATTGGAAAGATTGCTTTAAGCACTGAAGCATAGCATAGCATTTAGGAGGCAAAACAGTCGGGCCAGAGTCAATGTAACTGACTACAGATGACTGGGGCAGGAGGCTCAGGGGGGTGGAGGCACGCACATCCCTGAGGCTTCCGTAGACTGCGGCTCACTTACTTGCAGAGTTCACCAGGAAAACAACTGAGGGAAGGTGACTTCGCCAATGTTCACCAGCGCTCAGTAGCTGATGCTCAAAGTCAAGCGATTCACCAGTTCATAGGCCACCCACTGGCTCTCCTGTGAGCACCTTCCTTCCATCTATTCTCTTGGTAATATGGGCTGATTTTCTATTTAAAGTAAATGCTGATGGACTATACTTTTTTCACATTAATAACTCCAATTTCATTTATTTTCAGACTCAATGATGCAAAGATGAGATAGAGAGTTAATAAATAGGAATATTATTTTGAAACTTTTCAACTAAAAATAAGAATGTAAAAACTTGAAGATAGATAAATTTTAAAAAATCTTGTGTTCTCATTCAGAAAATCAATTTCATGTGTGGCATAAAGAAGAATTGCTTGTATGTGTTTGTTGTAAAATAGTCTTAGGGGTTTTAAGCGACTGTGAGGATAACATGACCTGAGGGAGATGAGGGACTCTGAAATATGGAAAGCATCAACCACACCCTGGTTTAGCATTATTCATAGTATGTGCCCCCTTTTGAGGGGTTCTTCTGAATCCAGTCGTATCCTATGTTCCCATAAATAGCCTTGACACGGTCCCCATCTCTAGAACAAAAAGCAGCCTCTCTGAAGCGTATACGCCTGCAAAGGAAAGAGCATCTCTTTCTCTCACCACACACTCCCCAACTCTAAACTCTGAACCACAGTCTCAACAATCCTGGGCTACACTTGTAGGTGATGATGGTGATGACTCCACCCCATTGCTCCAGCCCACAGACACCCAAACCCACCCACGAGTGGGGCATGCTGTTGCTGACCCCATGGTGCACTGCAGACACAGAGCCCAGTGCAAAATGAAAACATGAGGCCTCTAAACTAAATATTATTAAGAACTTCAAGACAGTGACAGAAGAAAGACCAGGGGACCTTCTGAGCATGCTGATATCCATGCCCATGAGGCCAGCTCCTTGGAGGAGCGAGCCCAGCTAAAATCGTCAAAGTCAGGCTCGGATCAGGAGAACAACCTAACATGTGGGGTATACACGTGAATGAAAATGAGCACTTTTTTCTTCCTGAGGTCACTTTATTTAGTTGATTGGTTTCATCATAAAATGCGCATAATATAAAATTTACTATTTTTAGCTATTTTTAAGTGTATAATTCAGTGACTTTTAGTATCTTCGCTGTTGTGCAACCATCACCATCATCTATTCGCAGAACTTCTTAGCTTGGAAAACTAAAACTCTGTCCCCATTAAACAGTAACTTCCCACGTTCACTCTCCCCAACCGCTGGTAACCACCATTCCATTTTCTGTCCTTATGAATTTCACCACTCTGTGTACCTCACATAAGTGGAATCATAAGATATTTGGCTGATTTATTTCACTTCGAGTTTCATCCATGTTGTAGAATGTGTCAAAATATCCTTCTTTCTGGAGGCTGAATTACAGTCTACTGTGTGGATAGACCACATTTTGTTTATTCATTTGTCTGTCCATGGCTACAGGTTGCTCCAACACTTTGGGTATTGTGAATAGTGCTGTTATGAACATGGGTGGGCAGTGTCTTTTTGAGTCCCTACCTTCAATTCTTTGGCAATATGCCACGAAACAGAATTGCTTGATTATATGGCAACTCTAGGTTTACTCTTTTGAGAAGTTGCCACACTGTTTTCCACAATGGCTGCACTAGTGTGCATTCCCACCAGCAGTGCACAGGGTTTCAATGTTGTCACATCCTCACCAACATTTCTTTGAATATTAATCATAGCCAACCAAATGGGTGTGAAGTGGTATCTCATTATGGTTTTGGTTTACATTTGCCTAATGATTAGTGATGTTGAGCATCTTTTCATGTGTTTATTTCCCATATGTGTTTCTCTATTGGAGAAATATCTATTCAAGTATTTTGCCAAATTTAAAATCAGGTATTTTGGTTTTTTGTTATTGTTATTGAATTGTAGTAGTTCTTTAGTTGTGGGTTTTCATATATAAGCTTTATTACATTGAGGTACTTTCCTTCTATCCTTAGTTGACTGAGTGTTTTTATCATGAAAAGGTGCTGAATTTTGTCAAAAAATTTTTTTCTGCATCGATCGTGTGTCTGTGTGTTTTCATTCTGCTAATGTGATACATTACCTTGATTGATTTTTATATATCAAACCATCCTTGCATCCCAAGAACAAATCCCACTTGGTCATGGTTTACAATACTTTTATACAGAATTGAATATAATTTTTAAATCTTATGTGGTAGATTTTTGCATCAAATTTATAACAGATATTGGTCTGTAGTTTTCTCTTCCTGCAGGGTCTTTGTCTGGCTTTGGTGTCAGAGTAATGCTGGCCTCGAAGAATGAGTCATGAAGTGTTCCTTTCTATTCACATTTTTAGAATAGTTTGAGGAGTATTGATGCTAATTTTTTTTAAGTATTTGGTAGACTTCACCAGTGAAGCCATCTGATCATGAGCTTTTCTTTTTTGGGAAGCTTTTGACTATTGATTCAATATCTTTACTACTTTTAGGTCTATTCAGATTTTCTGTGTCTTCATGATTCAGTCTTGGTAGACTGCATGTTCTAGTATCTGTTCCTTTCATCGAGGTTATCCAATTTACTGGTGTACAAATGTTCGTAGGACTTCGTAAAATTTTGACTTAAAGTCTATTTTGTCTGACATTGGCTTCCTAGTGCATATAAAAAATATGTTTACACTGCCCTATAGTCAATAAAGTGTGAGCTAGCATTATATTTAAAAAACGTACAGACCTTAATTTAAAAATACTCTATTGATAAAAAAAAAAAAAAAAGAGGCTGACACAGCGAGCACATGCTGTTGGAAAAGTGGCACCAACAGACTTGCTGGATACAGAGTTGCCACAAACCTTCAATTTGTAAAAAGCACAGTATCTGTGGCTTCATTAAAGTGAAGTGCAATAAAAACGAGGTTTCCCTGCACTTGGCCTGCGTAAGAGTCAACAAATGTAGCTGTTATTCTTACAAAGACAACGATTCTGCCCTCGTGAACTTTTATAAAGTATGCTATGGACATCAGCCACATAATTACGAATGCAATGAAGGTTTCAAAAGGAGAAACAGAGAGCTGCGTCATCAATATAGTCCAAGGTCTGAGTTCTTAGCCAGCTGCTGCGCCCCAACGCCACCACTGCAGGCCAGCTACTCAGACATGCCTGTCGCTGTGAACCATGAGGTCAAAGTACTCCGGCCCCAATAAAGCTTTAATCTCCTGGTTTTAATTTGTTTCTGAAACTTGTACTTCTCAGTGCTTCTTAACGTTCTCAGCCAATGTATAAGGAAAACAATATCAGGAGTGGGAAAGGAGCTGTGTCCTCCCAGCACAGAAGGCATCGCTTAAACTGGTGGTGCTGGCGCGGAGGATGGGGCATGCTCAGTCACCTGGAGGGAGACCACTACAAGTCCATCGACCCCTGGGTTGGAGGAGCAGGGAACGGAAGGAGGGGTGTCTCCCACGCAGAGGCTAGGTCTGCCTGGTGGACCTTTAATCTATTTCTCTATTGTGGGTAGTCACCAATATATTTGTGGCATTTAGTAAGCATTATCATTGCAATAAGCAGTTTAGCAATGCAATCTTGAAATGACTGGATCCTGGAATGCCATTTCAGCTTCAAGACCAATAGAGAGCTCAACTGAGTGGTATTTCTGAGTTGACAAAGGAAAAATTTAATTAAAACTATAAGTGACCTTCAAATGTCAGAAGTAAATAAACGATAACAACTGCATTTTTGACAGCTGTCACCAGCTAATGGGAATGCTATAAAAACTCATGATCAGGGAGCATTGGCACATCCAACATGTACCAGACTCATCACCATAAATTTTGTCAGATAAATGCTCAACCAGATAATAATCTTACATCAATGCACTGAATTAGCTTCAGCTACACTGACGGAAAGACAGGTAGGGATCATCTCCATAACAATGACAACCTCCTGTGCTGACAAATAGCTGAGAGAATGGCAATCATTTGCATAAAGGAAAAGCAAAGAATTTCAGCAGAGACTATGGCAGAGCCTCACACCATTTGCATCCTCTGGCCTTCCTTCTTCTTTAATCTGGGAGCTCGCTCCCGCCGCACTTGGACGATTTCACACACACGTATGAGGATAAAGGAAAATGCAGTTCTTACGGCCTTCTCCCTCTAAAGGAGAGGAGACAGGTATGTCTAGCATGTACAAGGTTAGCTCTTTTAAAAGATGCTGGCATCTGCAGATGCAGATTTTAACCTCCCAGCTGACTCAGCTGGGCATAGGCTGGCTCTGCTGCTGAGGTATCACAGGGAGGCTCAGCAGGGGACAGGTTGCAAACTGATTTTGCCCCTTTGTTGAATACAGCAAACCCTCCCACTTCACAGTTTCCCAATTTTAAATACTCCCTGTGCATAATACCAAGGCAATGCTGTAAGCAATGCTAAAGCATAATAATAATGTTACAGACACACCGCCAAAGGTGTCCCTTTCTTATAAACACTTTGGATGAATTAAATGTTTGGGGAAGACATTAAGAACTTATTTTCTACCCCGGGGGGGAAACAAATACTTCCTAAAACTATCACTATTAAATGTCATTGTCGATGTTGAAAGCTGATACATGTAAGAACACTGTACCAATATAACGTACATTATATATTTGATTATAGTCTGTAGAGGTAATATTTGGGTTTGGACCCATGGCCCAATCCAGCCTGCCACCTGCTTTTGTAAAACACAGAGACAAAAAATGGTTTTTACAATTTTAAATGGTTCTATATGTTCTGACACAGTACTTTAGGCTTTGCCCCTTGGGCCTCAAGGCCTAAAATATTTACCATCCAGCTTTTGACTGAACGTTATTGCTGACTTCTCGGCATCAAACTGGCCCTGACTGATCAACACTAAGGTGCTCACACAGTAGTAATATTCTTTGGGGTTGGGGGTGGGTAAACTCACAACTAATGGATGCAATGAAGGTTGTAGGGGGTGAAGGGCACGTCTCAAATCATGGTTGGGATGTGGCAAAGTCCTAACATGTAACCAAAATGTTTGTACCCCCATAATTTCCTGAAATAAAAAAAAAATTATAAAAAAAAACAAAGAATTTTACACAAACATGAAGTCAACTCTATGCGTAAATGGTTTTAAATGTCCAGTGCATAGGGTGGATGGTTCCTAATGTGCGCATAGAAATCTCTTAGAAAACAGACAGCTGAGTCCTACCTAATGCACAAAATTGCAAAGGACCATACCACACACAAAAACGTCAATTATTGATAAAAATATATTAACAGTCAAAATATGAAGCCAGCTTGTGATAAACACAGTGAGCATGGATTTGCAGAGACTGGGCTGTGTAGGCAAAGACTCGGAAGGTAAAGTCTGTTGGCACAGAGAAAACTCAACCTTGGTTTTTCCTTGAAACTCAAAGACCTTCTTTGTTTCTGTGTCCTATCTTGCAGGGAGTTCTGCCATTTCACGTTGTCTCGGAACCAAAAGGACCATGACATTGTTTCATAATGCACGCACACAATCTCTTTCATGTACGTGTGATGTTTTTCTGGTGATTTTGACCATTATAGAAATATTTTTCTCTTTGAAGTTAAAGTAGACTGGGCTTGGGCCCTCCACCTCTGTACTTTCCTAACATGTGAAGAATGTCTTTACTGTGTCATGGAGCACGTTGGTCTGCACTTGTTCTCATACACTCAGCGAGATTCTTGAAGGAACAGCCCCCGTCTCACAACATTCTATCAACGTGGTGCGTGGAGTGTTGCAGCCACTCGATAACTGTTAATGGCTATTGTGGAGATGGTTATTGCTTGTTCTGTTGCTGTTATTCCACCAAAGCGTAATTCCTGCTATCATCCAGGTCAGGTTTTTGGAACAGCGTTACATTTGGCATGTCAGGAACTGAATCATTTAGGAGTAAGCACATGTTTCAGCATGGTTTAAAACAAAACAAAAAGGGTATGCTGCTTCTGTGCTTGCCTGGAAGGCAAAAAATATCGAAGCTCCAAAGTTTTCTGAAGAAGCGACTACAGACAAAAGACCTTACTACGAGTCCAATTTGGTTAGCACTGAAATGACCTACAGGGGAAGACCCAGGATGGGACCGGAGAGTGTAATGCACGTTTGCCCTAGCCGTCCCTAAGTAGCATGCAGTAGGAAGCTATGCCCTAAGAACACCATTAAATCAGGCTTGGCTGAAAATACTTTCAGACAGCACTTGCTTTCACACACCAGGGGAGCAAAAGGGCAACAACAGAAAAAGAAAAATATGTACCAAAAAATAAAACTTTTATTTTCATTGCCTAAAACAAAATAGTCCAGGCAGATTCTACTGAACTGATTCTAAGTAAATAGAATGGTAAATATGAATGATTTCACTTTAAAAATTAATTTTGAATAATATGTAATAAAATAAGTTACAATTCCAGATTTATACTAAATTTAGAAAGAGGAGACAACAATCTTTTATTAGAATTATCAAGTGTAAGATTGGGAAATTTTTTTAAAATTAAAAACATGAAGATAAAAAAGTTGCTCCTGCCAAGGTCAAATTTATCTGGAAGAAGATACGAAGTAGATATAAAGTTGGGGAAAAAAGAAGAAAGTTAAGAAATAACTTATGTTTTATTTTCCTTGCATAAACATGTGCTTTGCTCTAACTCTAATATGAAATCGGGAACTCTGAGGACTGGTTTAACTGCACTGATTAGAACCAGGAATCTGGGCAAATGAGCTCCAGGTCACCTGACAGCGTGTGCTCCCAGGAGAGCCGCCATCGGGACTCCTTGACGAATTAGACTATTCTTTACTGCGCTACTTAAATTCTAGCCTGATACGGACTTATGCTCCTTCTTCAACCTCCCGCACGCAGTGATCTTGGGCCTGGAGTTAATGTAAGGCATTGGGATATTTATTTCAGGCACAAAGGCTGGTACATGAGAGGAAGAGGACAGGAAAACACTAAAATGTATTACGGAACCACCACATATGTGCCAGGCAGCTCCTGAATCTTAACTTCCCAAATCCAAGAGTGACACCAACTGAGAAATTGTGGTAATCGGCACACAATGGAGTACTAGGGAGTGGTGAGCGTGAACAGTCCACGACTGCATCGGCAGTGGGGATGGCGCTCACACACCTGGGGGAAGTAGGGGTAGCCGGCGCAGCAGAGGGCATGCTGTGGGCTCCAACCTAACAGGAGGAAGAGGGACACGAGGCATCCACCCGCTGGATGTCAGGGAGTAGCGAGTTCGCTTGGTGTGAGTCTGCCTGGAGGCACATGAGAAAGGCTTTTAGGCTGATGATGATCTCTTTCTTGCTGTGGGGACAGGTTACAAAGGTATGTTCAGTTTGTGAAAGTTCATTAAGTGGTACACTAAAAAACTGTACTGTGGAATTCTCACAATTATTCCCCATGATCATGGTGGATTTGTATTATCTTTCCCTGCAATAGGGCCAGTCCCCACAACAGGGCCACCCATCCCCACCCTTGACCCTGTGGTCCACCAGCCATCTACAGGAAGACGTCCACCTCATGGATGCTGCACTTGGTCACGTGATGGGCTTGGCGCTGGGCATGGAGTGGATGTCATACGAGTCCCACTAGTATAGAAGACACTGTGTGATAGCCTCTCCCTTGCTCTGCCTCCCTGCCACGAGATTGGATCAGGGATGCTCCCGCAGCCTAAGTCCCAGAATAAGAAGATTCCTTGAGAGCTGGGGACAGGCCAACAGTTTAGACAATCCAGCATGTAGCCCGGGCAGAGCTTCAGCTGGAAACAGATCCACCCACAGTTCTCCTGTAAACTGAGTGACACATGAATATATGTCGAATGCCACTAAGACTCAGGTGTGGTTTGATACCAGAGCAGAGCAAGCTAATGAAATAATTGGTAATATGAATGGGATACTGATGCAACAAAGAACTAAAATGCTGAGGTTGGCTTCTGGGCCAGGCAAAAGAACTACTGTTATTAACAGAACCTGAAAAGCTGACAATCAGGCAATGGTGAACATTTGGTAAAACTGTCATGTGTGATAATCAGGAAGGCAGATAATGAACCCAAGTAACTCGTGGCTGTGGTTGAAGAGGTTTTTAAAACAATGTTATCACCACCATAGGTTGATATTAACCATAGTAAAGTACTACAAGAAATATGAGCTCAGAAAAAAATAGGCCTGTTTGCAAGAAGAGATAAATGGGAAAAAAATGAGATTGTTTAGAAATTCTGGGAATTTCAGGATTAGAAAAGGAACTATTGGTTATCTCTAATAAGAAAAAAATAAAATAAAATTGAGAAAGTTTTTGAGCCAAAAAGTCTGGTTAAGATTCAAATAAAGACATGAGATTAAAGCAAAGAACAATTCAAGGGTCTGACTTTTGTATCTTTGTTTAAACACCTTTGTTTAAGATGGCCCTCAGAAAATATTTTCCACTGGAAAAAAATTGCTTAAGGAAAATAGATTATGCTATGGTCTTATAAAAGCCTGAAACTTAAGACAACTCTAATTAAGGGGAGAGAGAGAAAGAGAGGGAAGGAGGGAGGATGTATCACCGACAGCATTAAAATAAACTGCTACCATCTGAGGCCTAAAGCAACCCCTGGGTCCCCAACTTTCTGTGAGCAGGAAGCAGCTAATAAAGTTTTTTGGCATCCAAAGGAGGCGCAGTCCCCAACCATCTTCAGATGTGCCCAGAATGATGACAACTGGACCCCACAAGGAGCAGTCTCCATCACCACATAGCTTTTGACACTTTCCATCAGGAATTCATAACTTTCTATGGACCAGTAACGGCAGTGGTTCCTATTCTTGACTTCCTTCTCTGAACAGGAGCCTTTGTGGTGGTTATTCTGCTGTGTTCCATCACTGCGGTGTGCACAGGTGAGACAGGTATGCAGAGAACATGTCTATTTAGTTCCTTAGTTCCCCAGATCAAGTAGAGCCACGGCTGAACCCAGTGTAGACATCATCCTGAGATCTGGATTTTGAGCCTGATGCTGACTTTCAATTTCATGTGACTGTTGGGGTTCCTTCCTTTGGAGGGGTGGGTTTGATTTGTGAGTGGAAAGAAGGTAAACATTTGTGATAAAGACAGAAGGCAGTGGTAGATCGCCATATATTTCACAATTATTCAATCCTTCTTTCTGTAAGAGCATCTTATACCCATTACCATGTGTAATAAACAGTGGCCAAGAATTATTTCTTTTTTATCTGTTCACAGCCATCTGCAGTGGGTCTGGCACCTCCTCCCATTAGGCTATTCCCCACACTTTCTTTGGACTATGAGATGTCCTCTGTTTAATGGAGCAATAACAAGCATAACCCAAGCAGAGATGTAATAGGGACTTCGGCCTTGGTGCTGGCCTCCTGTTGCTCTTTAAATTGTGTTCTCAGTCAAAGATGCCCAGCCTTGCTTGCTCGATGATGAGAGACCTGTGGTGTAGTAAATCCCTTGCCCTAGCTGACAGTCAACCTAAAACCAGACATATCAGTGAGGCCATGTGGGGCCCACAGAGCCCCTGGCCTGACCCACTGAACACAAACACATGAAGAAGAACCACCCTGCTGAGTCCAGCCAAAGTGTCAACCTGAATAACAGTGGACTGAATAAATGATGTTTAAGTTTGTTATGCACCAAAATCTCCCTTAGTAACCATGTGACTCAGGCAGGTACCCATACTTAGCTGCCCCATGGAAATTGGTCTTAGTCATGTGACATGTTTTCACCAATGGAACGAGGGAGGGCATGACATATGGGATTGTGTGCACCAGCTCTACCTCTCTTTCTCTCCTCCTCCATCAGGAGAATGAGCCTGTCTAGATTAGGGCTGCATTTTCCAGCCCAAACTCCCAAAGGAGAAGAAATGGAAAACCCAGAGCTTGAAGCAGAGCCACAGCAAACCTGCATTTCTCATATAATATGAAAAATGAATGTTGTTGTCAAACACTGAAATTTGGGAGTTTTGTCACTTCAGCAAAGTTAATCCATAAATTAATTTTTAGATAGGTATCTATTTTTAGATATGTTATCTATTTTGTAACATCAACAATAGAGGCTCAGAGAAGTTAAGTAACTAACCTAAGGTCATGCGGCCAATGAGTGATAAAGCCGGAATTCATGTTGAGCTCTTTCTAACTCTAGAGCACACAGTTTTGCCATCCACACCTAAAAAGATAACCTTGTGAAAATTACATTGAGATTTGTTGCATGGATACATAAATGGGCAATTTTTTAAAAAGTATTCTTATAGTTTGTCCCTGAGAGTAATTTAATTTTGAGCTAAAATAAGAGAATCAACCAATTTTCTAAAAAACTGTTGAGAAATTATAGCTTTCAGGAAAACTGGGGTTTATAAAGAGTTTTTTATTCTCGAAGATCTTTTTCCAAACTAAAGAGTCGATTTGTACAGTTAATACACAATAAGCACCTGCTGTCTTGTCCCCTCTTCCTGCTCCTCAAGCTGCTCCTTTGTAAGTGAAAAAGAAAGATCATCTTCTCTGACTGCATTTCTTCTGATCGTCTTCAACACCGGGGCATTGAAGAAAATCAGGTTAGCAGCGAAAAACGGGGCTCCATCGGGTTAGTTAGGACAGCTCACTGCATTAAGTCTGTGTTCAGAGCTCCCTAAGCTCCCTCAGCACATATCTGTAAGGTTGGATATTTTATTCCATTTTATTTCATTGTATGAGTGCTTCGGGGAAGTCCAAGGGGAACTGGAAACAGAATAAATGCTTTGTTGGTGAGATTAAGAAATGAAAAACGGTAAATGGAGAATGGCTCAGTTTGAGTCAACAAACATGGATTGAGCAACTGAGTTCTCACATTCTTCCATACAGGCATTGCATAAGATGTGGATACAGAAAATAACCCGTTTTCCCACTCTCGAAAATGCTGGCAGTGTAGTGGAACGAGAGGTACTTTAACAGACGCATCAACATAATGCAGTAAGTACCAGGTTTTGTGTCTGCACATGGTGCTGGCTGAGCACGCACTCACACCTGCAATAGTAAGCAAACTACTGTTGCTGGTAAATTGCAAAGTAATTGTCAGCAAACTAGTTTCTTTGCCCCATAGAACTGCCCTGTGAAACAGAAGAAAGTGTCATGATTGCTCATTTTGCTGTACTTCCTAGATGAGATTATTGATCATGCAAATTCACCCAGTATGTGGCAGAGCCAGCACCTAAAACCAGGTTTGCTGACTCTGAATATCACAGTTATTCAGCCTCATCATATTACCACATTGTGAACAAAGCACGTGAGATTGGACTGATATGTGTGGCGTCCAAAAAAATCTCCAGAAATTGCTTTTCTGACTCCCTAATGTTCAATTGCTGATAGCTGTTATTGAGGGGCACACTCTACACCAGTAAGTGGTCTACATCTTGAAGATCCAGTGATGAGCAGACAGACAAACCCCTTCCTCCAGAGAGCTCACATTCTTATGGGGGAGCAGAAAACCAGTAAGATAAATAAGTAATACATGTACCATATTAAATGTGATACATGCTGAAGAAAACATGAGACCAATGCCCAGGGAAATAGAGTTTTTATAGTCATTTGTAGCTTTCCACTAATTACGTAGTGTGTTTGAATGTGTATTATGTAGACAAATGTGTACCTATATTTCTATATTTCACATGCTCCAATAACCTAGGGGATCTGACTGGGAGTATTCCAGTTTAGGGGATTTTATTACACTTTACATACCTGTGCTCTACAGAGTTGATATATAAAAAGTCTTAAAGATGAATAACTCATTTCTTAACATTTTTTGGCACTAGAAGAAGAGATGTGTATAAATTTTAGTTTACTTTTCCGTGTAACCACAGCTCTGACTCAGTTAAGATGTGCCTGTTGTTGAAATATTCATCAGCATGAAGTGCTTCCTTCCTATAAAACTCTCTGCAATCAGGCCAACCTCTTAATTGACATGTTTCTGCTTCCACTTGAATAGGCTAAAAAGGAAATTCTTCTACAGGATGGAGAAAAAGTTGGCCAATTAAAATTCTTATGGAAAGTTAAATTACCCAGAAGCAGCCAAACATCTCCACAGTACAGTAAAGCAGATAAATCAGCTATAAAACACAGCAGATACTTACAGCTTCAAAAAGGGAAACAGGGACCTACAGAATCCCTGCTCTGGGCATAAGGAACTTCAGTTAAGTCAACCCTATCTTCTCTGTATATATATTTTATTTAATTTTTTTTTTTGTTACGTATTTATGGTGCCACATTTGTTAGGATGATGCTGAGTGTTTTCAAAAGACAGAACTGCATGTTTATCTTATACAGAATAGTGATTCTGAGCCTTAGCTATCTATGAGAATCATCTGGAAAGCTTTTAAAATTGCCAGGCAGCCAGATCCAACCCCATGGACTCCAGCTGAGAGTCAGGCACCAGCAGTCGCCTCAGCTGTCCAGATGATTCTAATCCTCATACAGTGTTAAGACAGACAGACTCGAACTGGAAGAGACAGTAATGGTGTGTGAAACCTGGGCACTGGCCATGAAGCAGGAGAATGATTCAGGTTTATCATATTCTTGCATTTCAGTGAGTCTCAAGGTTCGGGTTCCCCGGAAACCACTAGGGCAGAGACTAGAGCATCTTCAGTAACCCTTGGTTACCCCGTGAGTGCACATATGTTCCCTGTTCATGTTCATAGAAGGAATGTGTATGTTCTATGTTCATATAAAGCATATGTTATAAACATGCCTTACGTTTCAAAACAGCCTTGATTTCAATTAACGTGCTCTATTACCCCTTGAAACCACCAGTTATTCTGTATATTTCTCTGCCATATTATTGCTTCTAGCACAAAATAAGCACCAAAATATTATTCTGGTCAGACCAGCATCTTAGTTTTTGGTTCAGAAAGCACGATCGCCATACCTAAAAAGGAGGAGAGCTTTCCTCCTTTTGACCCACTATCCAGGAAGTATAAGATGGATTAACCATCATCTGCTAACAATGGTGCTAAATGAAGCCAGTCTTACGTATAGTGGCTGCGACAGCTGTTAGTAATTCGAAGCAGAGAAATCTGATTGGAGAGATTGCTCGGAAGGACCTGGAGCTCACTACTGGGAGAAGGCAGTTCTGAGTCTAGAGCCCTCTGCTCTGAGTAACTAGACTGCATTGCTCTGACCCCGAAGCCCAACGTATAGATTTTAGTCCTACAAAGAAAAGGGCAGGGGTCAGATCACCAAAAGCGTTTTTAAAAAACATGTTACAGTAATTTTATAAACACAATTATTAATGAAGTTAACTATCCTAAAGACTAGGCAAGGCTAGAGGACCTCAGGGCCATGGCTTGACAGGGACATTGGTGCAAAACTATGAAACTTAATTTGAGATACCTTGAGCTCTACCCAAGGCAGGCCAGTCCTCTAACCAAAGAGTATCAACACTACAAGAGATTTTGGAGGACACCTTTCCAGTTCCTACTTTCTACTTTTTCTGTTCTTTTTAAAATTGATATATAATAATTGTGCTTATTTATAGGGTACATGTGATATTTTGATGCATGCATAAAATGTGTGATGATCAAATTAGGGTATTTAGGATAACCATCACATCAAATATTTATTATTTCTTTGTCTTGGGGACATTCCAAATATTCTAACAATTTTGAAATACACAACAAATTATTTTTAACTATAGACACCCTACTGTGCTATTGAACACTAGAACTTACTCCTCTCTAACTGTATGTTTGTACCCAGTAACCAAACTCTATTCATGCCCTCTCCCCACTCCCCTTCCCAGCCTCTGGTCACCTTCATTCTGTTCCATACCTCCATGAGATCAGCTTTTTTAGCTCCCATGAATGAATGGAAACAGGTGATACTAGTCTTCCTGTACCTGGCTCATTTCACTTAACATAATGACTTCCAGTTCCATCGATGTTGCTGCAAATGATGGGATTGCATTCTTTGTTATGGCTGGATAGTATTCCATTGTGTGTATGTACCATATTTTCTTTATTCATTCATCTGCTGATGGACACTTAGGTTGATTCCATACCATGCCTACTGTGAATCATGCTGCAATGAACATGGGGGTGCAGGTTACCTTCGATATGCTGATTTCCTTTCCTTTGGATAAATACCCAGTAGTGAGATTGCTGATCATATAGTTCAACTTTTAGTTTTTTGAGAAAAATTAATAATGTTTTCCATAATGACAGTATTAATTTACATTCCCACCAACAGTATATGAGAGTTCCCTTTTCTCTACATCCTCACCAGCATTTGTTATTTTTTGTGTTTTTGATAATAGCCATTTTAGCTAGGGTGAGGTGATATCTCATCGTGATGTAGACTTGCATTTCTCTAGTGATTAGTGATGTCGAGCATTTTTTCATACACCTGCTGGCCATTTGTATGTCTACTTTAGAGAAATGTCAATTCAGATCCTTTGCCCAGTTTTAAATGGAATTATTTGATTTTTTGCTGTTGAGTTGAGTTCCTTATATATTCTGGATGATAGTTCCTTATCAGATAAATAATTTGCATATATTTTCCCCCATTCTACAAGCTGTTTCTTCATTCTGTTGATTGTTCCTTTTGCTGTGCAGAAGCTTTTTTAGTTTAATGTAGCCCCTTTTGTCTATTTTTATTTTTGTTGCCTGTTTTTGAAGTCTTAGCCAGAAAATCTTTGCCTAAATGCCCTGAAGTGTTTTCCTTGTTTTCTTCTGGTAGTTTTATAGTTTTGGTTTTTATGTTTAAGTTTTTAATCAATTTTGAGTTAATTTTTGTATATGGAGAGAAATAGTGATCTAGTTTTATTTTTCTATATATGGATATCCAGTATTCCCAGCACCATTTATTGAAGAGGGTATCTTTTTCCCAATGTATGTTCTTGATGCCTTTGTCAAAAATTGGTTGGATGTAAATGCATGGATATACTTCTTGGTTCTTTATTCTGTTCCATTGGTCTATGTGTCTGTGTTTATGCCAGTACCATGTTGTTTTGGTTACCATACGTTCACAATATATATTGAAGTCAGGTAGTGAGGTGCTTCCAGCTTTATTCATTGTGCTCAGTATTGTTTTAGCTATTCTGGGTCTTTTGTGGTTCCATAAAAGATATAAGATTGTTTTTCTACTTCTGAGAAAAATGTCATTGCTATTCTGATAGGTATTGCTTTGAATTTATAGCTTTGGTTAGTATGGTCATTTTAACAATATGAATTCTTTTGATCCATGAGCATGGTATCTTTTTCCACTTATTTGTGTCCTCTTCAATTTCTTTTGTGAGTATTTGTACTTTTCCTTGGAGAGGCCTTTTACTTTCTTGGCTATATTTATTCCTAGGTATTTTATTGTTTTTTGTAGCTATTGTAAATGGGAGTTGTTGATTTTTCTTTCAGCTAGCTTGTTATTAACGTATAGGAATGCTGTTGATTTTTGTATATTGACTTTTGTATCCTGCAACTTCACTAAATTTGTTTATCAATTCTAAGACTTTTTTGATAGAGTCTTTAAGTTATTCTATATATAAGATCATGTCATCTGCAAAAAGAGACAATTTGGCTTCCTGTCTTCTAATTTGGATGCCTTCTAATTCTTTGTCTTGCCCGGTTTCTCTGGCTGGGACTCCAGGCTATGTTGAACAAGAGTGGTGAAAGTGGGCATTGTTTTCCTGTTCCAGTTCTTACAGGAAAGGCTTTCAACTGTTCCCCATTCAGTGTGATGTTCAATGCAGTTTGTCAAAATGGCCTTGAAGGGCCAAAGCAGCATGCATTCATACCAGAACAAGAAATCATGTCAGTTTATAAAATCAGAGAGAAACTTCTTAGACAAAAACCACTGTTAATGAGGCAAATGGCTCTGGAGGAAACATTTTAAAAAGCCAGCAGAATGCCTCCTCCTCCCTAGAGGGCCTACTTCCTAGTTCCTCAACTGCTTCTGATGTTTCTTCTGACCTACAAAAATAAAACACAGTGCACAGTAACCTTTTAACCCAAACACAGCATTGTGGCTGGAGCCTGGAGGCCTGTCGATGTCGCACAGTGGCCACAGGTGTTCTGGTGCTGCTGCTGTGACACTGGTTACCCTGAACACATTGGGTCTTCACTGGATTAATGGGATGTCATATTTTTTACTGTTAAGTTCTTGCATGTGAACACGTGTAAGAAAATGATTGCTTATTGGTATCAGGTAAATTCAGTCAGGAATGGTGGTCACTGCAAACAATCATAGATTGTCCATGTTGGTGGCTGAGACAGTAACACTTTTGCTTTATGATAATTCAATGTGCACAAACTGTTTCACGCACAAAATCATCAAAAATATTGTGTAAAATATTACCTTCAGACTATGTGTGTAAAACAGAAATAAATAAATTTTGTGTTTAGACCTGGGTCCCATCCCCAAGATATCTTATTATGTATATGCAAATATTCCAAAATTAAAAAAAAAAAAATCTAAAATCCAAAACCCTTCTGGTGCCAAGCATTTTGAAGAAGAGATACTTAACCTGCACTAAGATTAATAAGTGGAAGCTACAGAGAATTAAGTTCAGACCCATAAAGTACAAAGCATTTCGACAACACCAGCTTTCAAACAACAGATAGGGCTCCATGTTTACAAAGAAGGAAGCTGATCTCGCATCAGTAACGTTCTAGGTGGGGCCTTGGCAGGAGGTGAGAAGAGGTGGGACTAAAAGACACTGAGAGCTCCTCCTAATTTTAAGATTTTTAACTATATTTCATCATAAATATTTAGGCGAACTCATGGATAGTATAAATCTTTCCAAGCTGAGGAAGCTGCCTCCTCAATGTTGCTTCACAAAGTGGGAAATGTTACATTTGATTACAGCAGGACTTCTTTCTCCTTGTGTTTTAATCATATGACAAATTAGGTTGAATTTGCATTTACACAGCATTTTATGATGTAAGCTCCCTAATAACACTGCAGCCTGGCACTGCAGTGAATTGCATTATCCCTAATGGTTCATCAGTCCTGAGATTTAGTATTTGATCTTGTTTTATTATCTTCTTCAGCTATATTCCATACCTTATTTTTCCCTGAAATGAACATTATTGATTTACTTATTAAATATTGTCTGCCTACTGTGAATTTTTCACATAAGCAGCATGATGAATCCTTTTTAAAAATAATTATTATCTGCAACACAATGCCTGAAATGCTAGTTTTATAAGGAAGATTCAAATGAATTTGAACTAAATGCAGAGTATAAAAACCATCCTGGACTATCTTAGATAAAAGTTCATACACCGATTCTATCTCCTTGAGAAAAATAGTAATCAATAAGTGATTATAGTCTTAAAATAAATTACACTTAAGGTTTTGTTCTGTCCATTGCAGTTAACAAGTGATGATTACTACAGGTTAAGTCTGAGGGCACAAAAAAGGAACTTGGAAAGTTATTTGTAAGATCTGGGGAGACACTCCAGAGTAACATTAAAGTCAGAAATAAAATCAGCATACATTCAGTGGGCAGTATTTTCTTTCCCAAGATAAATTTCTAGCTAAATCTAACCCTAAGTGAAATTGGAGAGTAAAGACTTTTCTGATACATTCTCAAGCTCATGTTTGTCTCGAGGTCTGGATTATCCTGGGGGTCTCGCAATGTCTTCAGAAGCTCAGGGTCCCCTCCAAGGCCCTCCCCCACCAGAGACACCCCCACCTCCTCCTCTCTCCCTCCCTCCCTCCCCAGGCTGCAGCTCCCATCAGTTACATATCATGGCCTAAAGTAGTCACTGCGCACTGTTGCTTATGAGTCCGTAAACTGCCGTCTGGTGGATGGTGAGACCTAGCATGTCTTCTGCTGCCTTGACCTCTTTGACACATTCCAGAAAACAGGAAAATCAAGTCGCATGGCTCATTTCAGAAAGATATATAAGCCTGACAGTAAACCCTGGTAAAATGGTAAGCAAACAAACTAAACTAGACATTTATTAATATTTTCTCTACTCTCACTGGTAGCCTCAAGTCCCTGAAAAGGACTCAGTGAGCCCAGAGGCAGCAGTGGGGCCTTGCACATCTACTTCTGGCCTGGATTGGCACTTCACACCCACTAAGGTTTTGCATCTATGGCTGTGTGAATGTGTGTGTCTGAGTGTGTGTGTCCGTGCGTGTGTGTGTGTGTGTGGCCCCCCCATTCGGAAACTCAACTGAGATGCTACAAATTCATTAAAAATCACAACGAGCAAGTCAAGAGGCAAGGAACACAGACTGGGAGGGATTATTGGCAGCAGATCCATACAAAAAGAATTAATCATCAGAATATTTAAAGAGCTTCCACAAAACAACGAAAAAAAGGCAAAAGAGAACATAGTCAAAGCCTATAAAAGGGCAATTAAAAGAAGAAATACAAATGGCCAATAAACACATGAAAGATGATCAATTTTACTAATACAAAGGTGACTGCAAAATAAAACAAAATTGAGATCTTTTGCTTATCGTGCTGTCAGAAGTCCTGAAGGCTAACATGAGGTGGTGCAGAAGCTGAAAATCGGGGAGGGCGCCTTGCTGAAGGCTCTGTGAGAGGCAATTAGCATCGTCCTCACTGTGTAAATCTGTGCTGGTGGTTCTACCTGATGGCAATGCACCTCTGCTCAAAGGTATGTTTATGGAGGCATTTTTTGTAATAAATAACCAAAAAGAAATAGAGACAACACAATGTCCACCAGCGGTGGATCAAATGGCCCCAGCTCTGGTCCTGCTGCATGTACCCACTCACATCTGAATATCACATACGAACAGAACTGAACAAACTGCAACAGCACCAGGAACAGGGTGAGGCCGGGGCACGGAGACAACAGGAAATGAGGTGAGATGAGCCACAGTGGAGAAGGCTGCATGATGTCCTGGAGGCCAGAGGGAAGGGGCTTCTGCGTGGGAGGAGGGTCTGCCCCAGACGGAGCAGAGAGGGAGGACCCAGAACTGCAGGCCGAGGTACAGGGAGGTGGCCTGGCTGATTTCCCAGGGAAGCAGGAGGCAGGGTTGTCCGGCTACCCACAGAGAACGAGGCTGGGGAGCAGAAGCTGGGGCACAGGAAAAAGGAGGAACGTCTTCCAGCAGAGTGGAAAACGAATGAGGTTGGGAAATGCTCACCATTTGTGGTGCGAGGGTCCCTCAAGGTTGACACGACTGAGTTTAAACACAACCTGGCAGCAGATTGAGTGTCCTCCAGCCTGGACAGCCACAGGCCGGGACTTATGTACATCAGAGTGGCGATGCTGACAGGCCCCAGGAAGGTGGAGGCAGGCGTGTGAAGGTGTCACTGTCCTGAGCGACCCCTTCACCTCTGTGACTTGGGGATGGAAGGAGGAAGGGTGTGGGCATTGTGAGGGGTGCTGAGCACGCCCTTGGTCGTCCTCTGCCCAGAAACCTTTTCTCCCCCAAGACATTTCCTCATGTGCCTTGGAAATAGTATAATGATGTTGGAGCCTCTTCTTTTCTCGTTCTTGGTACTGACGTAATTTTATCTCTATTAGCACTTTTCACACTGTATTTTTATTATTTTATTTTCTGTTTTCTTGATTACACTGCTGGCCTCCTGAAGATGGAAAATGTGTTTGGTCACCTCTGTCCCTAAACATGGTGTCCACCATATGATCGGCATTCAGTAAGTGTCAGGTAGGAGAATGGGTGCGTATGAGAGGGAGGGGGCAGGACCGGTATCCACGGCTCCTAAATAAGAAAGAGAGAGAGAAGAATGGACACTAGGAAGGAAGGAGAGAGGGAAGAACAATGATGTGATCCACAGAGCTGTTCCTAGATAATCTAGACAAAGTCATCCACTTTCTTTGGGCATTTCTTGCAGCGATGTCATGTCCCCACACATCCCTATATTACTCAGAATGTGCTCGGTTATGCTTGTTGTTTCAGAGTTAACAAATTAACCCTGAAATCTTGGGGATTTACAAGAAAGGCTTATTTCCTGCTCACAGCACATCTCCACGAGGAGTCTGTGGGGAGGGCTCTGCTCCACATGCTCACTCAGGGCCCCAGGCTGATGGAGCCTCCACCGCCCATCGCAGCTGAGGGGAAGAGAGAAGAGAGACTGCTGATGGGACTGCAACCTAGCACAACCTCTATGGAAAGTAGTATGGAGATACCTCAAAGAACTGAAAGTAGAACTACCATTTGATCCGGCAATCCCACTACTGAGTATTTACCCAAAGGAAAAAAAGACATTTTATAAAAAAGACATCTGCACTCAAATGTTTATAGCAGCATGATTCACAATTGCAAAGATGTAGTAACAGCCCAAGTGCCCATCAATACATGAGTAGATTAATACAATGTGGTATATGTGTACCATGGAGTACTACTCAGCCATAAAAAATGGTGAACTGATACCTTTTGTAATAGCCTGGATGAAACTGGAGGCCATTCTTCTAAGTGAATTATCACAAGAATGGAAAAGCAAACACCACACTTACTAACTATTAATTTGGTACTAATCGATCAACACGTGCACATATGGAAGTAAAACTTAATGGAAATCAAGCAGGTGGGGGAGGAGGGGTTGGGTAAATTCTCACCTAACAGGTACAATGCGCACTATCTGGGTGATTGACACACTTATAACTTCGACTCAAACTGTACAAATGCAAATTATGTAATGAAACGTTTGTACCCCCATAATATTCTGAAATTACAAACAGAAGAGAGAGAAGAGAGCTTCTCTACTCTGTGCCACACACGCCTGCTCTTGCCCACTGACCAGAATTAGTCGCAGAGTCCTGCCCAACTGCAAGATGCCTGCAGTGGGTGCCGGGGTGGAACCGGGTGTTGAGTGGGCACTAAACTCTCTTCCTTCCCTCACCCCTCTTGGGTCTCAGCTGGCTGCTAAACCAACCTGCTGAGGAGTGGGGTGTTAGCAGAAGAAAGCTTTAGCATGTTAAACACAAGCCTTCTTAGGAGACGTTTGCGCGCTAAGAGTGGACTTGTGATGGAGAAAAACAAACAAACAAATAAACCTGACGCTCCAAAAAACAGATGCCTTGATGGAGGAATGGCAGGTAGGGGTTGCATGTTTGGGGGGCCAACTGCCTCTCCGCAAGCCTACTGCATCGTGAGCCTGCTTGTAAATCAAGCTGTTAATGTCCGTGTGAAACAATGAAGGTGGTAGAAATACAAAAGCAACAAAGAAACACAAATCAAGTTGCAATGCAAGTACTAAATGAAAATCCTGTTTTAGACTACCTCTACTGGAGGAGTGCATCCTTTCACGAACATTAACCAATTAATTTGCCCAGCACCTCTGTAAGATATCAATTATTAAGAGCTAAGCAATTAGTGTGCAGGGGAATGAAGGCATTCAGCAAAAGCCCAGGCAGCGTGAAATTAGGGACCAGAGTAGCAGAGGGATGCAATTCCTAATCCTTTCAAGAGGGTGCTGAGCAAAAGCATCCTAGCTATCACGATGAGGAAGAGATGCAGCTAATCTCCAAGCAATTCTGTTACATGAAAGCACATTTTAAGTTTAGAGACCGTAACAGAGGGAAGGCTATCTTTTGAGAACAGAATGGGATGTATCATGTGCTTTCCATACACCTTTCTCCTAGGCGTGGGGCTACACGTTAGCCTTCATCAGGGCCTGCTGGAAACGTGACAAGGCACCTGGAAGGACGGCCCCGGGGGCCACAGATGGGCAGAATCTTTAAATTCAGCCCCTGCCCTCCCTAGAGCCATCTCGTGCCCTCTCCTGCCTTCTGGAAGCCTGTGGCTTACTGAACTCTCCGAGGTGACACTCCACCCCCAGTAACAATCACCCCAGAGGAAAGCCACTCCAGGAGAGAAAGGCGGACACACCCACCGAGGGTCACGGAGAATTACAGGTGCAGTGGGGGTACCTGGAACATCATTCACACCTGGGAAAGGGGTGACCAGCATGGAAGGGCGTGAGCTTCCTTCTGTAAATGTTTCCTTGCCATAGGCAGCGGGGTAATAACCTCCGTGTTTGTGCCAAGGATCACATTCTGAGGGCAGGAGGGATCGTGCACAAGTGAAATCCACGGGTCCCCTGTGCCAGCCCTGGCAGGTGGTGTGGGCTGCACTGTGCAGGGGGACGTGCTGAGAGTTGGGGCAGGTGCTGCGGGAGGTGGATGCCCCCATGCATGGGCTTCCAGAACTATCCTGGGACTTCTCTTGGACGATTAGAAATCCCCATTTCTGCCCTTCCTCTATGAGGTCTTCCTGGACTCCCCATCAGACTTAAGTACACTTTTTTCTTCCCACCGCTATATGCTGGTATCTCCAGGGCAGGACTTGTCTCGTTTCCCTGGAATTCTGGTTGGTTTTCACATATCCTACTCTGGCAGGACGTCACAATTCAACCTGTCATTTTTATTCCTGACTCCCGCAACAGCACTGAGCACGGGCGCAGATGGCGCTCCATAAGAAATGAGGTGAAGAGAGCACATTTGACAGGTTGAATTTCTTGAGGTCGGGCAAAAAGTCTTCAGCCAGAGTGAGGACAATCCAGAACTCAGCCCCTGCGTTGAAGACACCTACCTACAGCTGTCAGTTACGGGAAACTGGTGAGGGAGTGTTCATTTTATGCACTCATTCGCATATCCATTATGTACGTAATCTGTAACTGTTAATTACTGTTTTTGCCCACTTGTTTTATTGGTGCACATCATATCTGGCAGTCCTGGGACACCTGAAGGACAGACAGTGACTAATGTTTTGGTTTGGAGTTTCAACGGATAAGAATGGAATTTTCCAATTAGGACAAAGCATGGCAAATAGAGTTATCTCCCATACACTACACATTATTTTACTGTGCACAAATGCCTGTTTGCAATCCTATTGTGAATTTAAAATGAGAATGGCAAATCTATATTCTGAAAACCCAAATGCTGAAAAAACGTACGTACTATTTATATATATACATATATATATATATGTAATATGGATAGTTTCTTCAAATTTTCTTGACTGTCTCCATAGCTTTTTGCCAGAGACAAGGTTAAAAACAGCTCTGCTATTGTTACAGGTCATTTAGAAAATGAGTCATTGAATTAAACTATCTAGGCAAATCCTTATGGCTTACACCCCCCAAAAATCATTAAATGATGTGTATAATGGGGACTGCATTATTTAACCACCAGAGAAATTCAGGGTGTGTTGAATCTGTAAATAAAATGGAAGCTATTAGCACATGAGGCGCAATTCTTCCAGGAAACTGCTCCCTTCTGCAGAAAGCAAAGCCGCCTGTCCACCCCACCCGTCTCAGCCCCACGCGGCTGTCGCAGGGACATTTTCCTCCTCCGTGGAACTTAGGGCAGTCCGTGTGGCTGACCCAGAGCCACAGTGAGTAATTTTAAAAAGGCTTATCATTATCCTGACAAAATGCTATGTAGGTGTCCGTGATTCCTTTTTTAATAGTGCAGTCAGGAAATAAAGAGAGGAACCAGGGCAGACGATAGCGCCGGCACTCGCATCCCTGTGATATTAATTACTCGAGACACGTGCATGACATGCTGTTCATTTGTTCCTCACTGCGAGCTATCTTATCTCCGCTCACGACTGCTGATTAGTGCGGGCAGCCTCCAGACATTCTTAGACAGTCTTCGATCCGTCATTGTTTGTAGCATTGACGGAAAATAGCAGAGCTTGCCTTTCCCCAGGACGGCCTGCCTCCTGAACACAATTGTTCTCTGTTGCCCTTGTTTTTTCCCTCTCTCTCTCTCTTTCTCTCTCTTTCTTTCTTTGCTTTCCTCCTGTTCGTTTTTCCTGTGCTCTCTCATGAATACCCTCAGTGGAAGCCCCGTTTAGAGTCCATCTCAGGAGGGTTCTTTTTTCAGGGTTTTCCCTTTTTTGCTTCCTGTAAGATAGTCACAGAAGCCTCACACATTATCCCATTACCTGACTACAGGTCACACTGAAAATCACTTTCGAAAGCTCTCCAGTGCTTCAGTTTTCTCTCCATGAGGATAATATTTTCTTTGCAGTGTGTTCTGAGGTTGAAAAATAATGTATATGGAACACCCAGCAGGATGCCTTAGTGTAGGTAATACTCGGTACATGGGAGTTATCATTAGCTATTATCACCTAAAATGATCTGATTATGTGCAAATGCCTCATCCAAATGTGGCCTTTGTGAGATCATCAAGTTACCTCCAATGTGTGTAACAATCAACGTAACCATATGGTCTGTTTAGAAACCCAGCTTTGCATAGTGAAACAGAATAATTAATTGTGGAATCATGTAACAAATGGAAAAAAAAAACAACACTTATTTGCATCCCAAGGGTGGGGAACCTGCCACCTTAAGGAGAAATGTGGCCTCCTAGGTCCTTAAGTGCGGCCTTTTGGCTGAATCCAAATTTTACAGGACAAACCCTTTTACTAAAAGGGGTGCTGCAGAGAAAGACAAAGCTTTTATTGCCTCTTTCGGTGCTTAAAAAAAAGAATAATCTTGAAACCAGAAGCCGCAGCGAGTCAATGCACAGACTGGAGCCAGGCTGCTTGGGTTTGAATCCTAATCCCACTGCTTAAATTTGGGGGAAACTACCGCTCCGTTTTCGTATCTCGTCCGTACAGCAGAGACAACAACGGCGCCCGCCCTAGGAGGATGACTTTGCGGACGGGGTGGCGCCATATGATGAACATGTGCAGAGTGCAGAGTGCAGAGCTGGACACGTACTGAGGGACAGTTGTGCGTTCTATTGTTACTTCTGCGCAAAGAAGCCCTAAGCCACAGTGACTGCCAAGGCTGTGGTGTTCAGTTGTGTACAGAGCTCACTCTCCCTCCCTCTTTGCAGTTTCTTCTACGTCACATGGGACTCAAGCAAAAATGGCAGCGTGGCCACATGTCTCTAACCCCCTGCCTCTTATCTCCTCTCTAGAATCACACAGCAACCAAACAGAGGAGCTAAGCGAGAGAAAAGGCTGTAACCCTAGAATGCTGTACCAGCCCAAAGTTCATAAGTTGGTGAGAGATTCTATGTCTATGGCTATATTGATATTCAGGGATTCAGGAAGTCTGCCACTTACAGAGCTGCTCATGTACAGCTGAGCAGGTTGCGGCCTGCCCAACAACACCTGGCTGAGTGAGGGAGGGCGTGGCCATGAATTCTTCCCTGTAATTTACTAGCGCAGGTGCTCTGCAATAGACATGCAGCTGACTGGAGGAAGAGGGGCCTGAGGGAGCCCCACAAACCTAATCTTAAGTAAAGGAAGACGGTGACACTATGATCAACCACCTGTCTTCCAACGTACACAGTTATATAGTTATGCTGCTAAGTGTGACTCAGAATTTATAATAAGTGTAGCAATGGCAGTCAGTTGAGCAAATATATTGGAACGCAAAAAGCTACATGTCATAAGGCAGACCCTGGAATTTATAAAAAAGGAAAAGGAAAGAAATTAAATCAGTAAAATGATTAATAAATAAATGAAAATATGCAGCGATAACTGTTTATCAAATTAATAAAAATTAAAGTTAATAGAGATAATTTTTCACTGAAGAAAGTCACAAAAGTTTTTTAAAAGTCATAACATTCAGTAGGGACAAGGTCATACACAAAATTGTATCTTATACTTGACGCGGTTAGAGTGAGAATTGGCGCGACCCTTTAGGAAAGGCACGTGAGGACATCTGTTATAAGGAGAAGTAGACTAATCCCTGACCAAACGATCCCACTTTTGGTAGTTCTTTTACAGGAAAAAAAAAAAAAGGGTAAAGGTACAAGAACATACGGATGCTCATTATAGCATTATTTGTAATGGCAAACAAAACAAAACAAACACAGAAATGTCTATCAATAAGGAAGTGGTGAAATAAACTAAAACCTCTATATTATAAAGAATTTATTATACAGGTATTTCAAAGATGAATTAGATATTATTGACTTGGAGAAAGGTGAAGGGGTGGAGGGATGGAGGGATGGGTGGATAGACACAGACTGATGGATGGATGGAACGATTCTATACTTACCTGAAAAAAAACCAGGGTGCAGAGTCATTTGCACAGCCTCACTTTTGCAAAACAAAAAATAACAAAAGCTCTGTGTGTGTATGTGTGTTTGTATATTTATGTTTGACAGAGGATAAAGTTTTGGAGGTATAAAAACCAGGTAGGTAAACTTGGTTAGATCAGAAGTGTGAAACAGATAAAAATTACTTTTTTATAATAATCTTTTTCATTTTTTTCTCTCGTTAAGGTCAGTTCACAGTTCTATGGAAGTTAAAATTATAAGAGTAACTGTTAAAGAAATAAATATAAGTTGTGAGCTTTTTGTTTCTAGAATTTGTATTGTCAGTTCTCAACTCTAAGTAATGGTTCTATGAAGGAAAAGGCAGGGCTGGCTGTGTTTTACCTGTCGGATTGCACTTTTCCTCAGTGTGGTCACCTTTCCAAAGTCGGGGTCACACAGCACCTCTGAAGCCCACAGAAACAGCAGGTTCTAGAACAGGATTCTAGAAGCACCAGTTGAGTCAAACAAAGAGGTATTTGGTGATTTGTTATCTTCTGTCACCGAAAGCAGTAGTCCCTAATGAGAAATAATCAAACAAAAAATATTAAAACAGGATGGGGAAAGAAAATTTTCCTTTTTCCATCAAAAAATTAAAAAAGTAAAAGGTGATCTGGAGCTCTGTGATATAGTTTTATTTCATATTATCAAGTATCTCTCATATCTTTATATGGTAGAAACCAATATTTTACGGCATGCCATTCTTTCTGGCACCTTACTAACACACCATCGTGTGGAAGGGCTGGATGGAATCACGTGAGAACATGTTTATAATTATCCCCATGGTACATATGAAGAGGGAGCAGCTGATTTTCAGAGACATTAAATAATTCCCCTAAAATTACACAGCTGAATCCACTTTCTTTCTGGCGAAACAGCTAAAACAAAGCCGCAAAACAGAAACGCAAGCCGTTCTGGAAGGGGCTGATGTAGCCTCTCCTCGTCCCCCATGGGAAGATCCTACATGACTAGCCCAGGCTGGAAGTTGCACTTGCACCTTCTGAAAAACTCAAGTATCCTTGAAAGTGAAATATTAAAGCCAGAGAAGGGAGAGGGTGTTTGCTGAGGCCACGGGAGGACCTAGGACCGCCCAGGCACTGCTGGCAGAAGAGGGATGCGGGTGAGGAGCGCCGTGAGGGACACGACTGGAGTTGTTCAGGTGGGACGCGCCCTCCCAATGTCTTGGCTCCAAGCCTCACATGGTATCTACACATGCGCTGATTTCTGACATGATTTCTTCTCATGTTCCCTTCGAGGCTGCTGTAGGCACCTGGAGTAGCTACTTCTGCTGAACATAGAATGACTCTCAGCATAGCTAAGTGTGCCTTTCACGCTGTACCTAGCTCTCAAAAGTAGTTACTACGAGTGCCTTTTTCATACACAATAGTTCTCGAAAATAGCTACATTAAATAATTCCAAGATATTTTTGACTTATCATCTCCGTTATGTGAACAGTGAGATTGGAAGTTCATTATTAGCCTGGTGTATACCTAAGTGTCTACTTAATAAAACGGTACAAGTTCCGCAAAGATCATGGCAGGATTATGATTGTAATTTAGTCAGAACCCACAGTCTCATGTGATTTCCAGTGATATTTCCAAAGTGTTCTCATAAAGTAATATGCAGTAAATGGTATTACACTGCAGTACAATTTGAAGTATAAGACTTCAGGCAAAATAAGAATTCTGCCTGGAATATCCATGCAAATTCTTTAGAATAGTATAGTCTCTCACCTTTCAGTAAGAAAACATATGTCTTAGAAGCTTCTGACTTACAATAATCAACCAACGTACTTCCAAGGTTTTTAATTCAATTCTCCTGACATGGCTATGCTTTTTTTAAACCCAAGAAATGAAACATATGTGATTCGTTTTCTATGACAACAAAGCCCCATTATTCTGTGAATGTGTACCCACATTTACATGTAAAAGAGAAATAAAGAAAGATATTTGTGAGCTTACTTTAAGGAAAGAAACAACTTCAGATAACAATTAGTATTTGACACTTTATGTTCTATTGGAGAGATAGATCACAAGTTGGAAAAATCATGAAAATAATTTATAGTCCTATTTCTACATTCACACATTTCCCAGAATGCTCGTAAGACTAACAAGGGGGAATGGTTGTGACGCTTAATCATTATTCAAGTACCCAATCATTTCAGAGAAATGTTTATGAAAAATGCATGCAAAGAGGGCTTAGCACATTGCCTCTAGCGAGAATATTTATCAGGGGCTAGGTAGAGGAAAAAGGATAATATAACACATCCAATACCCTTTGGCATACAAACAAATGACAGGATTTTTTTTTTTAGTTATTGATCTGAATACACCCTAATTTTCAAAATTACTCCTGTAAATGTTATGTGTTAGTTCTACAAATGATATTCCTTTAAACTGGCTAAAAAATAGAATGACAGCTAATAAATAGAAATGAGGAATAATTATTATAAAATATATAAATTAAGTTCGTATACAGATGCCCACCTATGGGCTGATAAATTCTCTATTTACGATCATGCTGTCAGCAATAGGAAGTATTCCTGAACTGCACAAATATGTGATTTATGGATAACACCATTCTCTTCTGAAACCCATTTTCCGAAGCATTTTCAGTGTCAATGGTTTTTGGTTTTTGTTTGTTTGTGCCTTAGGGAAGACTAAAAAGGAAGTGTCCATATAACGTCATTACCTAAGCTGTGAACAGCTATGTAGACTAATAATTTGGAGAAGGAATATTTCTTCAAGAAGCTAAAATAATTGCCCAACTTCCTAGTAATTTGCTCTGAGATGATAGTTGGTGAGAACTTGTAGAATCCAGAAAAATGAGCAACGGTCACATCTTGCTTTTCCTCTTGAGCACTGAAAGTCTATTGGGCTCTTGACAGAAGTTGGTCAGCAAATTAGTTATTGAAGAAAGTGTATTTTACAAATATTTGGTATTTCTCTCTCTCTCTCTCTTTTTTTAGAGTTGAATTTTTATGTGTTAAAGAGAACAAGCCCAGCCATGTGGAGGTCTGGTTGTCCCTGGGGGAGCAGCATCCCAGGCCCATGGTCTTGGGGCCCTGACAGGGCAGCCACAGGCCACAGGCCACAGCCTGCCAGGGACAGGCCACCACCCACAGCAGCTAGCTGACCCAGTGTCCCCACCCACCTGGGTGCTCCCCACGACCCTGGTGTCAACAGTAAGTTACTAGTCGTGATTGTCCAGGGAAAGCCAGACTCTTGTGCCTAAATACAGGGTTGAGCTATCTCTGTGTAGACACTGGCTACTGGGGAATATGTAAACAAAGCCAAAACTTTTCATTAGAAAAAACCACTGGATCTGTTCTTGTGCTTGAATAAATATTAGGTCAGACAATAAAGTTCCAAGTGATATTGATGACAATGATGAAAACCTGACAAAATAAAAAGATACATATACGCACACACACACATACATATATATATATATATATAAACACACATACACACACATATAAAGATATGTCTCTATATATTTGCATTTGTAAAACACATGCTTATTTTACAAGAAGGGATAATGTACATATGGGTATATATGTGTGTGAGTGCAGGAAAATAAATTGACCCTATACCCCTGCACCCCAGAGATAACTGGTATTGTCTATCTAGGGAACCTTCCCCTGTTAAAAATATTATGAGTAAGGCTATTGCTCATGAAATACTGTATTTTTATAATAATATATTATAAGCACTATTCCATGCAGTTAGAAATTCTTCCCAATAGCCATTCAAGTTATACAATATGTGATCATATGGATTTACCACATTTCATGACTACCTCTTTTTGGATAGTTTTTTCATGTTATTATTATATTATGAATAATTTCACAACAAACATCTTGGGAAGTGATTTATGTTCTCAATTAGAAAATATGTCTTTGTGTTGAATCTTACAAGTAAAATCTCTGAGTCAAACTGTATTGAAGATATTGAGGCTTTTGATACATATTGCAAAATTTTTTCAAAAAAACAAGGAGCAATTTTTATTGTCTCCAGCAGTATATCAGCATGCCTGTTTCTTTGTGACTCCAACACTGAGAATTCTTCCTGAAAGATATATGCCTTATCTCCTACCAGGACAAAAGTCACCAATTGGTTATGCCTTTACAAAACAGTCTCTGTGGAATTTTAATGTTTATAAAACTTTGTATGCATAGACCCAGGGGGATGAGCAAACTGCAAAATGCATTCCCAGATAAATCATTGGCAAAAACTGTTGGATGAAATCATCTCTCATTCTTCCAAGCATCTCAATACTTGATTTAAAGACCAGTTCTCAAAAGAGAGGGTGAAGGGTCCAATTCTGTTTGCTTTACTGGCTTGTTTCTGTGTTGGCCCTGCTCAGCACTGGTTGAGCCTGGGGCCACAGTAGCACCAACCTGGCCACTTGGGACTACCCCTTCGAAAGAGGCTGGGAATGGGGACGACTTACCAGAAAATGTGCTAATGGAATGGACATGTATCCTTTTGTAAATGTGGCCAGGAAGCATGTGTCTATGGTTCCATGCGGACGTGGGTTGGATTCAAGTGTAAAAAAGAGTACAATAAAAAGACAACTTTGCCCTAAAATTTCAGTATTGAAAATTGTTCTGCCAAAGATCTAGTCAGTTACTCTCAAATTCTTAAAACGATATTATAATGAAGGCTCTGAAAGAATATTAAAATTCTGGAATCTTTACTGTTTAGTACATTGGCCTATAACTATTTCTACTCTAAAATATTGAAAACTGATTATTAGACTAATAAATGCTGCAAATAATTTTAAGATTTCCTTAACCATGGTCTCCATTAAGAAAAATAATGTAGTGATGATAAATAGAAAAGGTTTTACTAAACATTGCCTATTTCTATGTAGCATATTTGGCAGAGGATTGTCATTATTAAGAATAAAGCTGGCTTAAAATGTGAGGAAAAAATTGACATATTGTCTGTAATTTTGGATCAGAGAAGAGGAGCATGATTACAATATATATTTACCTTGTGAATATTTTCTGCTGATTTTAAGGAAATACTTTCATGAGGGTGGGATTTATCTTTCAGATTATTAATTGAATAGTTTCTCATCAAAAGGCATTTTCTGAGGTCTGTTCAGTAATGTGATTTAATCATGAGCTAAAATAAGGTTGGTGGATCACAGGTAGTTTTCCAAGGCCTTTAACTATGTTTCAAAGCCTATTAAATTTAAGAGACAAATCACCAAATCATTAAAGGCTCTATCACTCCTTTCCCTTGGTATGTCTAATTTGCCAACTTTTTAAAGTACTATTATTCATAACAAATGCTAGAACCAGATGTTTTCATTGATATCTTTAATTATCTTTTAAAAATGCTTATCAAATGTTCTACAGATTTAGATTTTTTAATAGGCTGGAAATGGTTACCAGCCTAATTAACAAATCCTACACATACTCAAAACAATTCAAATGCAAGTTTTGCTTGTATTTGCTTTATACAAGCATGTCATAAAATCAGCCCTGAAAACAAGGCTCTCCATAGCCTTATGAAATATATGGTATGAAGTAATTTGCAATGTATTATTTATTGCAATTCTTCTTATTTTGTATTTTGTTTGGGATTATTTATTGGTCAGAAAATAAGTGCCTGATGTAGAATAGGCAGTTGAGTAAGTATTGGTGGGCTGAAAGAAGGAATACAAATGTCTGCCTTAATACTGCTGTTTGTCATACTACTGTTTGTCAAGTCCACAGAAAAGCACCAACGTCATTTGGTTCCCTCTGAAACCAGAAGCCTGTGGAGATAAGGCTGTCCTTCAAAGACAGCACACAGAACAGTGTTGAGAAAACAAGGGCTTGTTGGAAGGGTGGCAGCAAAAGTCCCTTCCATTAGCTGGGCTCTGGACCTAGGTAATAACTTCCAATCATCAGATGTGTATGAAAAACACACAAGGATGTCCAGTTTTCAACAGCTCTTAGTAAGGAAACTACATTTACACATATAGAGCAGTTAAGAAGTCATTGTTTTAAAAAAATAACCTACTAAACTTGGATGCATATTTTTTAATATTAACTATACATTTTTATTGATTCTAAAACATATCCTAATCTTAAATTTGTTTTTA